>PVLC010014187.1:0-39922 GCA_004027655.1 Graphiurus murinus
TGTGCTATTCTCTAAGGAATTCTCCATTTTCTCTGGCTTAGAAATTCAGGATGGCATCTTGGAAGGATAGCTAGGTGCTGATATGCTTAAAGGCCTTGGTTACAATTTATAGTCTTCAATATAGCTCCAATATTGCAATATTGTCCTTAAAACTTTGAAACTTGGTTGGGTGTGGTGGCGCACACCTAGAATCCCAGTATTTTGGAGGCTGAGACAGGAGGATCAAATGTTCTAGGATAGCCTCAGCAATGTAACACAGAGAGACTCTCTTTCAAAAACAAAACATTTAAACAGGGGAGGCTGCCAGTATAGCTCAGAGGTAGAAGGACCCTAAATTCCACCTCCAGTACCCAAAAGAAAAAAAAAAAGCTTAGAAACTTGGCATTGACATGGACTTTTGTCAGATGAAAGTTCTTTCAGGCATCTGCTTTCAGAATAGCAACATTTCATCTATACTGAAGATTTGCTCTGGCAAGTAATTTTCCTTCACACTCAGCTTATCTAGAGTTTCCAAAAATTCTTCAGCTGCCTTCACATCAGCACTCACAGACTCACCCCTCACTTTCACATGATGGAATGAATAATGATTCTTGAATCATTTAAACCACCCAGAGCTAGCAGTACATTCATCATAGTCAGGTCCAGCCTTTTCTTTCAGCACCACATACTTTTTCTTTGGCCTTCATTACCATGGTGACAAGAGGAGTATGCTTCTGTATCTGGTCTTGAATCCAGGTCATTAAAAGTGTGTCCATGTAAGATATAGGCCCTTCTCAGTTTGTTTATTTGTTTGTTTTGTTTCGATTAGTCGTACTACTGTCATTGAAGCAGATAAGCAGATTTTTTGGTGGCTCCTGTCACTTTGTTTTTATTCTTCAAGATTGAAGCTATGGTGGCATGGGACAAGCCTGACTGCCAAGCAATACCCATCATTGAAGGTCTACCTTCATAGCCTTTAGTCACTTTTAATTTTCTTCCTGGGTCAATCACTCCTTGTGCATTGTTACTGGTAACATTAACAGTGAATTTTATACACTTAAGGACCATGATGGACTAAATGTAAGATTAAACCAAGCACAGAGCAAATATTTCCATCAAGACATGGTAAACACAGGATGTATGAGGCTGCTGCTGGCACTACAGGACATATAGCCCCACCATTTTTTAATTGGTAGAAAGAATATGCTCTAAACTAGCAATCAAAAGTATAGGATCAGCCGGGCATGGTGGCGCACGCTTGTAATCCCAGCATTTGGGAGGCTGAGACCAGAGGATCTGGGTTCGTGGCCAGCCTCAGCTGCCTAGTGAGGCACTCCGCAACTTAGTGAGACTCGGTTTCAAAAATAAAGAATAAAAAATAGGGCTGGGGGGTGTAGCTCGGAGGTAGAATGCCCCTGAGTTCAATCCCCAGTACCGCAAAAAAAAAAAAAAAGTATAGGATCATAAATATTTAAACCAGAAACATAGTCATTTATTTTCATTATCAAGTACTATGTACTGTGCATAACTGTTGGTGCTGTACTTTATATGGTTTATTCACCAGGGCATTACCAACACATGAGCAACGGATTCCACTACAGTGTTATGATGGCTGCGATGTCACTAGGAAATAGTAATTTTTCAGCTCCATTATTGCATTACAGGGCCACTGTCATATCTGTGGTCCATCTTTAAGCAAAACATTATTTGGTACATGAATGTAGCAGAATAGGGAAAGAAAATCTCTTTGGACCCATGTACACCTACAAACAATATTATCTTATACATTTATTCAGTTTGTAAGTATGTTTTAAATGAGTATTATATTGAAAGTTTATAAATTTATGACACCCGACAACTTATGTAAATTCATATCAAGATTTACTTCTACCTGTTATGGTTAGATATCAAATGTCCCCTGGAGAGTTCATGTATTAATATTTAGGGTTGATATAGTTAAGTAGTGAGGGGTCTAATCACATCAGTGAGTAAATCCATGATGGATTTATTCAGCGGTACTCTGGGCAGGTGGTTGTGGCTCCATAAGGAGGGTCCCTAAGGCTGTGGCCTTGGGAGGCTACGCTTTGTCTTTGAAACCCCTTGTTTGCTTGCTCTCTTGCTTCCGGCTGACCTCCGTGATGTGAGAGCAGAACTCTCGCTCTCTTCCTCTTTCTGCTTCCCACCACTATGCCCTAAGATCAATGGACCATGGGCTCACATGGACTAAACCAGAAATCTCCCAAAACTTCCCTCTTCAAGTCTTCCTCCTCCTTCCCATCTCCCTCAGTTAGGTCTCCTCCTTCTTTGTCTGTAGTCCCTCCTGTGTCCCAATTTCTCCCTAGCTTCTGCATGTAAGGGAGAACATACGACTTTTCACTTTTTTGACTGACTAATCTCACTTAGCATAATATTTCCAGTTCCATCCATTTCCCTGCAAATGGCATAATTTTATTCTTCTTTATGGTTGAGTGGAATTCCATTGTGTATATATCCCATAGTTTTGTAATCCATTCATCTGTTGATGCACATCTCTGCTGGTTTCCTGTTCTGCAATTAGGAATTGTGTAACTGTAAATATAGATATGCATGTATTATTATGGTAGTCTGGTTTCAGTTTGGGGGGTTAGATACCCAGGAGTGGTATAACTGGGTCATATGGTAGGTTCATTCCCATATTTCTGAGCACCCTCCACACTATTTTCCAAAGTAGTTGCACTGATTTGCAATTCCACCAACAATCTATCAGAGTTCCAACTTCTCCATATCCTTACCAGCATTTATTATTTTTTCTGTATTTAATAATTGCCATTCTAATTGAGGTTAAATAGAATCTCAGGTAATTTTGATTTACACATCTCTGACTGCTAATGATTATTTTGCTTTAAGGTTTGATCTATTAGTTTGAAATTCAGCCTTCAACTTAAGGGAGACTTGTGAAAGTTAATGTCCAGATCTGTGATCATTCACATCAGCAAATTTTTATTTCATAAACTTCAAGAATCCTTATAAAAATCAGCAGAAATTAGAATGTATCTACCTGAAGTCAGATAGATCAAATAAAACTCAAAATCTTTATTCAATCTCTTCAACAGACTTTTTTCAGCTTATTATACAAAGGTTATTCTCATAGTAATAAAAAATGTATTTTGTCTTCTCATAGGTCAGAGAAATAATTTCTGTACCTACAAAATAATTGATTAAAGTGAGAATATTATTTTTTGTAGCATAGTAAAAGTTGCATACTACTAGCAATAGATACTTATGACCTGAACAAGGATGCTAACATCATTTTGGCAGGTTATCTTAAATAAAATTTGTTATTTTGTGAAATGTTATTCCCTAGGTCATAAAAAAATAGAGATAGTACAGTAAATTATTACATATAGCAATCTGAAAATTTCAGAGAAATGAAAAATTCACATGTGTGTTATAATTTATGGACCCATTATTCAGTGTTATATCTATTACTTGGGGAAGCCTAAGCAATGGTTAAAAAAAAATACTCCTAATATGTGTAACAACTCATACACAGTGAAAAATCACTTTTGCTTACATAATAGTGCAGGAAAGTGTTCTAAGTTTGTAGTGATCCCTGGTAGTGTCATGTTCTTTGGTTCTTGTAACTCTATTTCTATTGTCATCTGCATTTATTCAATGAGAGAAGGAATGAAGACACCATGCAACACAGCCATGTCTTATATGTCTTGACCTAGAAATGGTACATATCACTCTCTCACGTTCCTTTAGCTAGAAATGGCCGTATT
Organism: Graphiurus murinus; assembly: GCA_004027655.1. Taxonomy (NCBI): domain Eukaryota; kingdom Metazoa; phylum Chordata; class Mammalia; order Rodentia; family Gliridae; genus Graphiurus; species Graphiurus murinus. The sequence continues at coordinate 3,744 of PVLC010014187.1, forward strand.
TCCCTACAGGGATAGAGGGGACATGTAATCTTGCCTAGTACCATGAAAATACATCTTTAATTAAGCATTTTGCAGTGTCTATCAGCCATATATTACAAATATTTTTTCTAGTATAGACGTTTTAGACATTAGCAATGAAAATGAAGATAATTTAATATCCTAAATTCATTCCTTGTAAAGTTATTTTAAAATACAGTAACATCTGGTAAGGCTTAATAACAAAGACTTAAACATATTTTTTGTGACTATTTTAAACAGTGCTTCCAGTATTTCTCTTTTAGGGACTAATGAGTATTTTCTACTCTTACTTGTTTAATGAAAAACAACAATATTTTATCACTATTCAATCTAGTATGCATCTCTTGTTGGCTGAGATAAATAAAACATTATTAAGTTGTTTTTGCTCTTAAGGAGATGAGAATGTATTGACTTCTTACTGTTTAATTAAATGGCCAAACACTACCACAATGAAGGGTGAAAGCCAAGCATGTATCTGCCATCTAAAAAGTTGTAAATTCAGACAAATGCAGATGTTTAAAAGTGAACAGAATTTTGGATTTCATTTTTTCATATTTGAAGTATCTTCTCACTTCTTTTTTTGATGAGTTTCATCAATATTCATTTTTTAAGTTTATGGGAATTGCTCTGACTTAAATATTATTTTAAAAATACTACCTCTGGAAAAAACATCTTTTTAAAAAAATGTAGACAATTGATAAAAGATGACTGCAACAGATATTTCAAATAAAATGTTTACTTTAAAAAAACACAACAGATGTGAGCATTTAAAGCTTGAGGTTTTGTGCTATATTCTGTTTGGTTCAAAGTATAGTTTTCATGATTTATTGACAGCTGCTATAGATGGTTCTTTATTTTCAACTCATCCCAACCCTGGTCAAACAATACAACCCTCTTGCTTTTTTCAATATTTTCCTAATATCTCAGCTCATTTAATTCTATTGATCCACTGAAGAGTATAATGGCACTGAAACTGGAATTAATAGCACCTCCCTTTCCCCGTGCTAAGAGCTTTCCTATTGAGTCTGTGGACCATCACACGCAATCATAAAAGTAGACAAAAAAGTAGAGTGACCTTTATCGGCTACTCTTGTGCTGAAAAAATTCAGCAAACCTCAGAACATCATTTTCCATTTTATGGCAGTGTTTTCTTAAATAATAAGAGAAGGGGGGGAAAAAGGAACAACTGACCCCTGTTCAGCATTTACTTAAGCAGAATTGGCATTAATAGAGTATTCTGTCAAAAATTCAAGCTCAAGAAAATGTATGGCTTTGTCCACAGCAGCAGCTATCTTAGCAGATTGCACTGTCACCGCTTCACACAAAGCGCATTGCAACACCATTAGTGGACATAAATAATGCACAAGCTCTTATGCAGTACTCAGCTAAGTGCATGGAAACCTTGGGCTCCTGTTGTCAGAAATTCAATGGATTAGTACCTAGATTTATTTTAAGTCTGTAAAGCACTTTGTTCTTGACAGCGTTCAAAGTAGAAAGAGTGCTATCCTGAATGTGCATCTTAATACTGTCATTCCTGTCTTGTAAGAATAGATGATATATGGGCTGCAATATTTCGTTTTAATATTTAAAGTTTTCACCGTGCAGATGCAAAGAAATATATTAATAGTTATCTGCCGTTACTTTATTGATCTGGAACAGAACAAAGATAACCTGGAAAGTTTCACAATGAAGCTGGTAAAATGGAGGCATTGCAATTACATTTTAGTAAAACAGATAAGTGAATTATAACCTTTAGACATCATCTTTAGAAAATAAAGAAATTCGAACACAGACTTTCTTCTTTTTAAGTTAACGCTGCATATTTGAAATCATAATTGAGGAGAAATTTTAGCACATTTTAATTTAATTAGCAGTATTTATGGTTATGCAATTCCTTCAACTCTGCAACAATATTATTTCTTTTTTGAAGGCTAAGTGATTTTACATAGTTAACATTTTGCTGAGCAAGAACTATTCTAAAATGTTACTCAAAATTGCTTCCCTATAACTTTGGGTGCTGGGGTTTGTTTCTGCCTGTAGATATGTTTAGTATTTAAGCCTGATAATCTTCCATGCATTGAAAGGATAAAAGACACTTGTGTAGATTAAAAGCAGTTTTCTATTGATATTGGGGATGTAATAGAACAACAGAGATATTTCATGTGAAGGTCAATCTTCTCAATTCTACAAAGACATAAAATCTTATTTTAAAAGAATACAGTTCCTTTTCATTCAGCCTACATGGTTCATGAATTTCAATACAATTTGTTGAAATGCCACTCAATGAATTAACTATTCATCATCAGGTCCATAGATTTGCAAGAGAAATATGTAACTAATAACTATAATTACATATATTAAACACATTTATTAAGTATAAGCATGATGTCATGTCAAACAATTTCTATTTGACCATATCTGACTGCTTAATTAAAATCTGATTTTTAATCCCCTGTATGCCTGGATTGTGAAGACTTATTTTATTCTACATAAAATTTCTCCTTTACATCCAAAAGTAGATGTGTTTATTCTCTTATTTTAGTAGACAATCCATCAAACATACTGTTTGAGAGAGTTGTGATTTACTGCTCATACAGACCATGGTGAAAAGGGCAGTTAATATTATGTTCCAGGATGTATTGAATTTATCTTTAAATGAAAAGATCACATTCTCGAGAATAAATGTGACCGGAACTACTTTATACTGAGTAGGTAGAATTTTCCACCTACTAAATTCTTGTACTCAAAAGCAGTTTATATTTCTCAAAGTTCAAAGACCAACTAATAATTTGCATATTCTGATCAATAGGTGGCGCTTTCTCCCTTTCTGACAGTCTTCATTACAGAATCCTGGTAGAGTCAAACTCTAAGTGTTGTGAAATTTCAGTATTACTTATAAAATACCGAATGTTTCAACTAGTTTTATGTTTATTTTAATATTTACAAGTTTATAAGCTTGCATATTATTTATGACTTTTTAAAATTATGTTTTCCTTGATTTGTTATCAAATTTTGCTAGCAATGATTACACTTAGAGAAAACTCTCAGTAATTCCTCCTCTACATAAACATTCATAAAATATCACTCAGTTTCATTAATCTTTGGATTGTCTTCCACTTATCCAAATAGAAAACTTCTGGAAAGTAGCATTATGGAATATCTGATACAAAGATCCTCTTCAAATACAATTACCATGATAAGTAGACTTTATTATTTATAGGAAATTTGCCAAAAATGAAACATTCACTTATTATAATGAATAACATCAGGAATATGCTGTAAAATACTATATACAAGTAGAAAATTTTAGCAAAGGAGATGCTTTTATTGCTTATAAGGGGGCATATTTGATTTATTTACATTGAATCCTTTCAGTTTAAAAAATTTGAGGATTATAGGTCATCTAAAATCTTTGTAATTGGTAGTTGATAGTTTTAGTATTCTGAAATATAAAGAAATGTATAAAACATTTCCTGAAAAATTCATTTTTCTAAATTTACACTATAATACATGTCTATAAAATGTTTCCCTTCAATAAAGCTTATAGTCATGTCTTAATATATACTGTTTGGATAATGTACTGTAGAAATATAGTGTTGATTTTTGATTACTTAAAAGATGATTCTCTAATAACAAGTGGTATAAGATCTCTATGAGCAGCACAATCACTTTCTGATTAAAATGATAATGCTTATAATTTTAAAATATTATATCCTGACTTAATGAGCACTAAAGTAAAATAAAGGTATTAGATATTTTAATGCACAATAAAATTAGATGGAACCTTGGTTCTTTTCACACTTTATTTATACTTTTATTTGTATCTGATCTTATTTTCCTCATTTGTCTTCACTATCATTTTTTATTCAGTTCAATGGTGTACTTGTTTTTGCTGTCCTGAAATAAGAATCTCTTATGTTACAAAATATTTTGACAAGTATATAAAGAGTCAGAAAACTATGAAACAGTTACATAGATCCTTTATAATGAACAGTCTGATCTTTCTTACATCATTAATCCAAATAAATACATTTATATGAACTGCATGAAAAAATTTAAATTATTTCCCTCCAAACACACAGCATAACCCTACTTATCCAAACATAGCAAGAAAAAAATGTACAACATAATTAGGTTTATAATTTAAGTTTTCTCCTCCAAAGCAATGCTACAAACCAAGCATGGTGACATGGGCCTGTAATCTCAGTATTTGCAAGACTGAGATAGGAGTACTGTAGGTTCAAGGCTACTCCATCACTTAGTGAGACCCTGTTTCAAAAATAAAAAAAAATAAAAATAAAAATTAGAGGGGAAGAGAATGTAACTCAGAGATAGAACACTCCTGGATTCAATTTCCATTTGAAGCACACATACACATACATATAAAAAAAATTGATCGCATAAGTGATCAGATACTGTTTTATATTTTGATATCTTCTTTGTGACATTCATTTCCCAAGCATGATTGTCCCTAAAAACCTCTGAGGATTTGTGAATGAGGATACAGCCTCTTCTCTACCACCAATGATAACAATGGTCACTCTAGAATTTCCTCAAGTCGTCAATGCTTAGTCACCTTCTCTTCCCCCAGTGTAGAATTAGGTAATATTCAAATTCAGAAGGAAGTTTATTTTTGCTTTCTTCTAAAAATTGAAGTCTTTTCTAGAAGAAATTACATTCTGGAGTTAGTTATTTGACGGTGAAAGTCAGAAAATTACATTGGAATGGGTACTCCCTTATAGGCATCTTGTATTTGGGGGCTCTTCCAGGAGAGGAGACAATTATACTATTTCATAAGACAAACCTTTGGGAGTTTACTGTGTAGGATATGCTTTGAAGAACATCACTCTTTGTGCATTTCTGGGTTGTGTATACACAGAGACTGACATTATTAGATAGCATTATAAGATAGATCTTGTACAAATTCCATAAGCTCCAAATTTAAAAGGATCACTGTAACTCTGATAGATGTCAAGTATCAATAGTACTACGCTTAAACAGTCCTAAAGAGACAAAAACGGATATGATAGGCATAGCCTTCCATTATCAAGACAGCAATGATAAAGTACAACACTTAAGAGATTTTACTAACAGTTTAAGAGTTCTGGCACAGTCAGTCTGTGTATAATGAGCCTTCTAAACGTTCAGCTCACAGAACTTGCATTTGAGGAGATAAAATACAAACTCTATTTCATTAATCTTTACAATATCTCTATGAAGAATTATGAACACCAATCAACAGATCACAGAGTGACACCATTGAGTTGCTGAATGAATTGCCAATCCTCTCAAAAAGAGCCTTAAAACTCCTTACAATAAAGTTGCTTGTTTTCTTTTTCTAAACATTAGTCTTCTAAGACCAAATTAATATGTTAATCCTTTTAAAGAATTAATCTGTTACATTGTGTTGGGCAGAAGGAAAAGTGGAACTTCTCTACACCAAAGGCAGGAAATCTCGGTATTTTGAATTTAATAATTGTTGAACCATATTTCAATGTCAGATTGTAGGGATACACAAAAACATATATTCTGAGAAAAAGCACTGTGAATAATTGTGACTATTTTCAAAGCCTACTCCAGTGTTCACATTGATGGTAAATAAATTTCTATCTTTCAGTAAATTAGTCTAATCATATTATTAAATAACCCATTCAAGTGATTTTAACAGCACATGGTTTGCATTGTACCATTAATAGCTCTTCAAAGGGCAGACAACATCATCACCATCAATAAATTGCTATTGACCACTTACTGTGTATAGCTTGAGTTTTTGAAAGATCATATTGTTTCCAATTTGTTAAGCTAATCTCTTATAGATTTTTTTTTCATGTTGACAAACTAAACCCACATCATATCCACATAATAAAAGTTAGTCTGATGATACTAAAATATTTAAAATTTATTTTAACAAATGAGGTTAAAAATTTTACTCAACCATCTATGATAATATAGAATGTCAAATGGAAATAATAGAAACATTCAAGAATTATACAAAAGCCCCAATTCCTACCAAGTTCTAGAAAAAAGTGAATTCTCTAGTTTGTCTCCACTAGTGTCCATACAATTAAAAAATAAAACTGGGCATGGTGGTGCATGGCGGTGATCCCAGTACTTGGAGTACTTGGGAGGCTGAGATATGAAGAGAATCACAGGTTCAAAAACAGCCTCAGCAGTGTAGCAAAACTCTCAGCAACCTAAAGAAATCACGCCCCCCCCCAAAAAAAAAGTTCTGGGGTGTAGCTCAGAGGTGGAATGCCCATGAGTTCAAGCACCAGTACCAAAAAAAGTATAATTTGTTCTATTTATTCTACTCTAAACTTTCTTGATTCTGCCAATTTTCTTGATTCCACCAATTCTGCCCATTTACTGCTACCCTATTCAAGCAGGATATCATGTACAGTTGCACAGTTTTTCATTGCATAATTCTATAGGCAGCCATTTGCTTTGTAGGCTCCAAAGATGGTCCCACCTAGAAGTGTTTAGTGCACAAACTGCACCATTGTATAGAGTAGTTCTGCACCCAAGCCACTATTGTCTCTCATCTCCAGTAGCATCCTACTTCATCTGCTCCTATTCTTACTTTCTCCAAGCATCGACTATATTGCAGCCAAAGAGATCCTTTATAGGTGCATAACACACATCATGATATTTCCTATAAACTCTCTAATAGCTTTCCCTTGCTTTTTAAATACAATTTATTTTTCAGTGCCTTTGTCTTAAAAATCACATTCTGTGGTTAATCCTTTCTCCCAAAATAACTCAATTAAAATGATCCCTCATCAAAGTAGCATTCTCTAACCATCCATTTAAAACTAATAGCTCTATTCCCATTACTTTATTTATTCCATGTGTCAACAAATGATGAGTTTTGTTTGTGACACTTCTTATAAATATCAATTAATTTTATGTTTACTTAGTTATCATTTTTGTTTATGAATGAGTCAGTCAATGCGGACAATATTAAAACTATAAATGTTAATAATATTCTTTACCAAAATATATCATAATTTTATCTACTTTTATTGATAAAGTGCTTCAACTGAAAAATATATCAAACTTTTGTCACTAGAGGACTGGTCAAATAAGAAATAAAAGGAAGCTATAAGGTAAAAAATATGTGGTAATATATGCTCCTTTCAATGTACCACGGATCATTCATGAAATTTCTCTGGACTTCCATTTTCTTATATGCAAAGAGAGAAGGTAGATATCATTACGTTTTCGATTTTGAAACTCTGTGATTCAATAGTCTTGGGAGATGGTTTTCACTCCTTGCATCTCAGTCTCCTCATATACCCAATAGAGATAACTGTTCTGCAACTCACATGCCATTGGCAAAAAGAAAAATTAATACACGTAAAGTGTTTGCCCACATTAAATTGTCATAGAAATGTAGCAAGATACTAATGTTATTTTATGGATGTGAACAAATGGAGCCCAAAGTGGAAGTCATTTCATTGATGTTAGTGAAACTCTCATATGATTAGTCCACTAAGGTGCACAAAATGCTTTCATGTTTACTTATATAAAATATTTTCATATTTCTTATATAGAATCCTACACCCTATGCATGACACAATAAGCATTATTATCCCCACTTACAGATCATGGTGATGCTAATTTCCTGCCTGAACTCACCATGCTATTAAGACTCTGGGTGGTGACTTCAATTTAGTACTTTTTTGAAACTGTGTGTAGAAATCTTTCTATTATATTAATTAACATTAGAGTTCTAAGTGCAAAGCTATTGTTTACTTGAAATGGCCACAATAAGATACATAGGAAGCACCATTTTACATATTCAGCCTTCAAGAAATATGTTAGTCCCTTGTTGTAAAGAACACAAAGCTATTATGGCCTGACAAAATGTAGGTTACATTGCAATAAACTTTGAATGTAAGTCTGTATTTGGATCAAAACCAAATAAATGAGTTAAGGTATTAAAGGTATATTTCAAAAACCATCTTTTGCTGAAGTAGTCTTCCTATCAATAAAATTAAACTGTATCATACTTAATATAAAAGTGCACATGGCATACTCTGCCAATTACTTAATCTCATTTTAAAAAATAGTTCTGTGTATTTGACACCTGTCAAAAACTTAGTTGACAGACTTCTTTTTTCAATCTATTACACCTTCTAAGAATCTAATCAATGTGTCCAATTTACTATTCATAATTTGCATAGCATACTTATGGCTTTCTTCCATATTTATCTTCTATTTTCCCATCACCAACTTTCAGTATTCTCCAGAACTGCAAATGAAAATCATGTTAATTCGGCCATACATTTGTATACATAATAATGTATTAATCAGTTCATACAAATTAAATATGAAACACTAGCAAAGGTAACTTTTGAAATAACCAAATTGAGAATTTTTTGTGTTTAACTTTACTGTAAATATGTAATAATAATTATGCAATTTTGCCTATACTTTAAATTAGAAGTACATTTTATAAGAACTAACATTTATGGTTTCTTATGCCAGTTAAATTGTGCACCCCGTCTAAAGAGAATATGCCTTGTTCCTTATTCAAAAGGAAAGAAAAGTACCATTAAAGGTATATATAAAACTTGCTCCCTTTCTTCTGGTGCATTTCTTTCTTTCTCTTCTTTTTATCCTTCTCTCCACTTAATGTGTTTTTTATTTACTATTTAATATCCTTCTAAGAAGAGAACAATTAAAAATGTAAATTATTAGCATGGGTTTTACCTTTCATCTTTATATTGTTCAATGAAATTTTCAATGAATATATAAGATTCTTTAATTCATATGCTGAATCGCAAAATCTTTTTTTTCAAATATAATTTTATTGGTGCATTGTAATTTTACTTCAGAGTAAAGTTCACATTGATATAAATATACATGTATGCAATTCTTATATTTTGGTCTATCACAAGCAGATGCCTCCAGCCAAGGAAAAGAGACAGAGTATAGTTCCTAGTAGTCATACATGGTGCTTGGGGCCCATACTACACTACACTACACTATACCTGGCACTTATTTTTGCAGGCATCTGATGGTTGCCTGGTTTCCCTCCTATCAGCCACTAGGCTTATTAGCTGTGCCCAGGCTGGAAAATGATTATGGGGATGTAGAACCAGCCCTCTAGCCTCTCCCCACAAGTTTGTTGCTACAACCTCAGGCAAAGAAGCAGCCACCAAAGGATTTCAAATTTTATGCATGGAAGGGGTCAATTAAATTGATTTCAAATGGGGACAGGGCTTGACCCTTCTAAGATGTGATCTCCAGGCCAACCACCAGATGCATCATAGTGTTGCTGGCCTGGGAGGAATGGACACATCCATTCCCCAGCCTAAAATACAACAAGGCTCACATCCCTGATCTGGCATCTCACCATGCACACACCCAGACCCTTCGAGGGAAAGAGAGGAAATAAGAATAGTAATTGTAGGGTAGACAAGGAGAGGGTTCAGGTGATCAGGTCAGTAGTTTTAGGGGTAGGGAAGCAAAGAACCAACGACATGTCACTAGGAGGTGGAAGGAGGTGGTCTGCACATGATCAGAGCCTTCAGCCACCCTCCTCCATGCTCCATTGTCCTGCTTCATTTGAAAGCAGAAATTCAAAAATAAAAGTATACATTTCAAGACCTAAGTGTAGAGCATTAAACCTCAAGCATGGAGACCTTTTTAGCAATTGTGCTATTTATGAGCCCATGGAATATTTCTAGGCAAATTGACAACCATTATCCCCATAAAATGCAAAGAAAATATTATGACAGAGAACTTTAGTGATTGGCCCAAGGCCCTACAATTAGTAACCAGTGCTCTCAGAAGATTATTTTCATCTTAAGCATGAACAATAACTATGTATTACAATTATTACTATCCTAAGTACATTTAAATAATTTTTGATCTGTAGTACTATATAATACAAACACACACAAATTGTTTTCTCTTTGAGCATAAATAAACTTATGTACAAATTTGAACACATACCATACGTAAATACACAAATATGTGCATATATATTTACACATACATGTGTTTACACACACACACAGGAAATTGTCTTGTCATGGAAAATTGTTCTGTCATGAGTTTACTGGTTAGTTTTAAGGTCAACTGTGGATTTTCTTCTTGTATACTTTTTACTCTTTGCTGTGCTGGTGATTGATTCCAGGGCCTGACTCATGCTAGACAAGCACCGTACCACTGAGCTAAATCCCCAGTTCCACTGTATTATTATTATTATTATTATTATTATTTTTTTGGTATTGGGGATAGAACCCAGGGGCATTCTACCTCCGAGCTACACGGCCAGCCCTATATTTTATTCTTTATTTTTTTGAAACACTGACTCACTAAGTTGTGGAAGGCCTCTCTAAGTAGCTGAGCCTGGCTGCCAACACGGACCCTCCGGTCTTAGCCTCCCAAGTACTGGGACTATAAGCATGCCCCACTATGCCCGGCTCACTGTATATGTTATTTTTATAAATAAATTTATTGGTAACATTATTTAACGTTTCAAAAGAAGATATTTGCTTTCAAATAAGTAATTTTATCTTGATGTTTCATCAATACTTAAACAATGTTCTACTAAATAATATAATGACTCCATTTAAATACTTAAATATTTCAATTTTTAGCTTTCTTTCTGATGATGTAATATTAAGTAGCTTTCACACTATTATATTGCATAGGCTGGTAAAATTTGGACATTCCTATCCTGTTACATCTATTTTTACCTAAGTTATAGACTGTATATATTCATTTTATAAATTTAAATTTTCAACACATCTGCATGGTAAGCAAATCAAGAAATATTTTTCGTTGAAATTCACATTTCAAACATATTAATTAAATATAAATATTTAATAGCTTTTATTGTGGGCTAAGAAAAAAAGCCTTTAAACAAACAGACAAAAAAAAAAACCCAATGATTAAGGTTTAAGAACTGCAATTAATATTATTGTATGTAAAAGGTATACTTGAAATACTGTAAAACTGTATAAAATTCACACTTTATTGTGGAATAAATTAAAATAACATTTCTAGTGTGCCAACTGATTTTCATAATAGCTGGAGATAAAAAAAAATCATGTTTCTATTAAAAAAAAATAGAAAATGAACATGGTCAACATGAAGTCTTTGCTTTTGTGTTACATCACCTTCATCCAACGAAGGTGTCCTGCTGCAGACTTGTTGTGGTTCTATTATGGAGACGTTTTATTCTCGTAAATGAATTATTTGGGGGGGGGGATTCCAGATGGAATTCACTCTTGTACTGCATAAGACATTCGAGGATCTGTGTTATTCTTACGTTACAATACACACTGTCATGTCTAATTGCTTAATTACAATCTGACAGAATAGAATGTGGAGAGGGACAGGGCCTGTTCAGTACAACCCCACCAGTGTCAGGAACCTCGTTTAGAAGTCAACCTATCTTTCAATTCTGCAACAGTGAAGAGATATGTTTTGCTGACAAAGAGAAAAACAATTTAGTACAATTATTCAATACGTGGATGTATAGTGCTGATTTGGGGCAATTTGCCAAGAGGAAAAATGAATAAATGTGAATTAATATCCATTTCTCAAGGAGATAGGAGAAATTGCACTATTTTTAGCCTAAACAAAATAAGTTTGTCCTTTGATTGTGTATAAGTTTTTATTTTAAAAACAGACAAATTCCATCATATTTAAAAAGTGAATTTGAGGTTCTTGAAATATTATATACATTGAATTAAAAAATGAATATATTACACTAAAAACAAACCAAATATCTCATTTGAAAAGAGTGAGTCAATAAGTTACTTGGAAAGTATTGCATTTAAAATTATTTTGAGTCCATATTTGTTTTATTTTCATGCCAAATGCTGCATACATTGGAACTGGTTTGCTTTGTCTCTTTTTTTTCTTATTCCTAAGTTCCACTTTATATACATATATGTGGTTTTATTGGTAGATGAGTCTCACATCATAATGTAAATCATGTTGGTTTTGTCTCCTCTTTAAACTTTGAAAATCTCTTCTAGTTGTGAGATAAAGATTTTGCCAGTTGTCATATTCACCTGTCTTGATGTATAATATCATATGTCATTTGCTTCCTAGCCTTTTCAATGTTAGTCTTTTTCTAGGTTGTCCAAGTTTTCTTAAGTATCAGTGTGAAGAATATCTTCAATACAAAAACAAAAACATGTTTTAAATCTTCTGCAAACACTTTAAAACATTTCACCTAGCCAGGCACAGTGGCACACACGTCTATAATCCTAGTAGTTGGAAGGCTGAGAGGCTGAGACAAAAGGATCGCAGGTTTGAGGACAGCCTCAGCAATTTAATGAAACTCTTAGCAATTTAGCAAGAATCTATTCAAAATAACAAATAAAAAGGGCTGGAGTTGTAGATCAGAAGTAGAATGTCCCTGGGTTCAATTCCCAGTACCCCTCCACACCCCCAAAATGAAAGAAAACAAAATTGCATAACTTTGTGTGAAACAAAGTAGACAAGAGGATAGATGCTTAGTCTCCAGATTGAGATGATCTCTAAGCTCACCAGCAGTTGAGCTTTTGTGTACATGTGGCCGCTTTTCTACTTTTCTGAGGCTATCCATTTTTACAAAAAAGAAAAAGCTACTTACAGGATTATGAAAAGATGAACCAGCACTTTGCTAATGGTATTTGTTCTCTATACATCACTATGATGTAGGGTTATTATGATCTCCATTGTACATATGCAGACACAGCTTTAAACAGATTAGGCTAATTGTTGAAGGATTTACCTGGTAAATGAAAAAACAAGAGCTAAAATCAAGATGGGTCTGATTTCAAAATGCATGATTTCGAAACTTGCTTTCAAACCCTTTAGTGCTTTATCATTTATCTTTATCTTCTAACATTCTGCTTTTCTTCTGGACAGATTTATTATGGCCATTCTAGGTGTATACCATTTTAGGTAGATACTCATGCCTTCTCAGGTGACTCTTCTTCCTTACATTTCAGCTTTTACCTGAATTTCTCTCCTGCCATTCCAGATGATAAATGTTGTTTTAACAGAATATTCCTTTTCTCTTCATAGAGAAAGGTATTACCTTTATCCTGTTCTCTTCTCTGTAATGTAGTGTCACATGTAAAAAACGCATACATTAAAACAATGTTATAAAGAACATGCACATTCATGACTACACATAAAATATACATATATTATGCTATATTCATTTACATTCATGTATTTTGGGTTTATGTATACAGGTATATAAATGCGTATTTATCCATACACACACAGTAGAGAGCCCTTAAGATCAACCACTTTATAAATATTTTTCATCTTGAATAATTGCCAGTCACATCTATGTTCTGAATGTATTTCATCTTTCATGTACTTATTTTCTGTTTCAGAATTAGTAGTGAAAACTATGAGTATTTATTATTATTATTACTATTACTAAAGCTGCAAATAATTAAATAAAAAAATATTGGTTTTGAAGGGTAGAGTTTGCCAAAACTCAATTTTATGACAACATTTTATAAGATTCACAAGAATCTATTAAAACAATTTTGAATTCCAAAGCACACATTTCTCTTTATTTAAAGACTAACATCTATTGTTAAATCAATGGCATATATTCAACTTTATGAAGACATAAAGACCTCCATTCCCTAGGAAAAAAACATTTAATTATATCCCATGTGTGTGATATACTGGCAATACTTGAAATATAAAAATATTTTCAAATACACAATTTATTTAAGCTCAAAAACTATATCTTTGCATTTTTATCTATAAATAAAATTATTTAAAAACTGGCCTTAAATTTGTATTTAGTTTGGCTCCTTTTTTCTTCCCTGCTGAAAGAAACTTACAAATATAAAACAAACAGATTTTTTTCTTCAAAGTGAAAGAATATATATTTTTGGATATTAGAATATGTCTTAGAAAATATGGTTAGTGCCATATAATTGGTCAAACAAGGACAAAGCTATCTCTGCCAATCCCAATATTTCAATAATATATTTACACGTATTTATATAACTAAGTGTTCAAATTCACTAGTGTTAAATAAGTGAAAGAAAACACATCGTACACCTCTGGAACTTTCAAAAAAGAGATATATGGCACTGAAAGATTCATGAATCGTGCTTAATGAACATTAAATTGTGAGCTACTAGAAGACTTATTGGCTTTAAATTTTCACAAGTATTAAAAAGATGTATTTTTTAGATTAGATTTTTAAAAATTAAAAATTTACCCTCATATGAAGTCACATTTTACACTGATAAAAGTATCCTTCATAATTTATTCTAAAACATTTAAACAGCTGTTAATAATTAGGTTCCTCAATATTACTTGTTAAAACTATAAAAGCAATATATTATTTAGTATTGTTAAACTATAAAATGGCATGAAGTTTAAAGTCAGTTTACACATACATACTCATCTTAAATTAGAAATGTAATACAACAAAATAGACCTGAGTATTTAAGTTCAATTAATAAAAACAGGTATACAGAAAAATAGTAAGAAATGACGCTCTGTGTGGGGTGTTTAGAAAAGAAGGGAATATAGGCACCCATTTGTGCCATGGAGAGTTTGAGGACAAAAGTGAGAATCTCCTTTCTATGTAAGAACAATTTATGTTCACATACTACACTGCATCCAAAAGCTGACCACCTAACCCCAGGATGCTTACAAAGAGAAAACGGTAACCTCATAAGTTGACCACAATGTTTAAATTTCCAACCAATTAGGTGGCCGGTTCTGAAAGTAACTAAGAAATTTAACTCTGAAATGGTAAGGATATAGTCACTTTGTTTTGTTTGATTTTATTCATTTGTTTTTGCTTTTAGAGAGAACACTGAAAGAGAATCTAAACGTCATTTGGGAAGTCACATTGAAAAGCATTGGAAATCTGGCAGACCTATACAGAGAAGAATGTGGAATCTTGAAATCTGACAAAAGTAAGATTAGAAAAAAAGAAATATCATTTCTTAAAATAAAATATTTATTTTAAGAAACTAAATATCATTATTGATACTGCCAAAAAATTAACAACAACTGTCCAGTAATAACTCATAGAAATTATTGTTAGTCATAGCATTCCCTACCATTCTTCCAGAACTTAGCTGTTCTCTGATACATGTTTTTCAACCAGGAAGAGTGAATTATTCTCACTTAAATGCAGTTACCATGTTGTGACAATTTATTTAAGAATCTTGAATGAGAACAAATATCTTGTTTAATGCTTATTTGCTTATAACATTTATTCTTGAAACATCTAAAACTGTGTCTCTTGCCTGGTTAGATTCTAGTTCACCTTTAAATTTCAACTCAAGCACCACCCTTCCTAGAAGTCACCCCATGAGCTCACTATTTGATACAGGCCTCATTTTCCATGTTTTAGTAGTTTTATCTCATTGTAATATGTTACTAATTTATTTGCATATCCAATCCCTACTTAATTATAAAGCTATTTAGGTAAAAATCTAAATTTGGAATCAATAGTGCATATGTAAGGTGACAAAAAATTAGAAGATGAGCTGGGCGTGGTGTTACACACTTGTAATCCCAGCATTTGAGAGGCTGAGACTGGAGGATCTGGGTTCGAGGCCAGCCTCAGCTACCTAGTGAGGCCCTCCGCAACTTAGTGAGACCCTGTTTCTAAATAAAGAACAAAAAATAGGACTAGGGGTGTAGCCCGGAAGTAGAATTCCTCTAAATTCAATCCCCAGTACT
The DNA here is from genome assembly GCA_004027655.1 of Graphiurus murinus. Lineage (NCBI taxonomy): Eukaryota > Metazoa > Chordata > Mammalia > Rodentia > Gliridae > Graphiurus > Graphiurus murinus. The sequence continues at coordinate 19,458 of PVLC010014187.1, forward strand.
ACAAAAAAAAAAAAAAAAATAGATGATAGTGAGCTCATATATGTCTGGAATGATGAAAATGAATGAAAAAATTAAATGAAGAGCAATATATATGTATTACCTTTCTTTAAAAATAAAACATTATAGCCAGGTGTGGTGGCACATACTTGAAATTCCGGTACACAGGATACTGAGACAGGAAGATCCTGCATTCGCTGCCAGCCTCAGCTACTTAGTGAGGCCCTCAGCAACTTAGGGAGACCCTGTTTTAAAATAAAGAATAAAAAATAGGGCTGGGGGTATAGTTTGGAGGTAGAATGTCTCTGAGTTCAATCCTCAGTACTACAAAAAATAAAATAAAATAAATAAAACATTATGGGTACACAGATTCAGAAGGCTCTAAGTAGATATCTTTGATACAGACAAACCAATTGTATAAACATCATGTGTCTGTTTAAACACCAGGGTCATGTCTGTATCATGGGAAAGAATGAGTTTATTCTAACTTGTCCTAGAAAAATAAAAAGCATGTTTATATTTTTGTCTAATTCTTTTTTTAGAAAATATATATTGACAATTCAATAATCAGGAATACTTCTACATAAATAGGGAAAACTTTGGCTATCTCTTTAAGTGAAAAAATAGGGAAAGGAACTAGTGATGTTTTAATTAGAAGAGGGAAAGCATGATCACAGTTTGAAACAAATGAAATGAAAATGCACACATATGCATATATATATGTATATAAATATGTTATATGATTAATTAGATATAATTTCTGCAGCTTCAGAAAACAAAGACAAAAATGTATAGGAGTCCAAGAAATGTAACAAAATTAAGAAACAGTTAAAGTTAGACTGGGAAACTAATTTTTTCATGTTTCTGTGCAAAGGATCCTGGTACATGGGTTAAAGGCTGATTGGATGACAAGCATTCCTTAGAATCTGGAGACTGTGCATTGCTCTGGAGGAAGGTGAAGTGCCCTCTCCTTTGGAACCATTTGTTCATTTTCCAGGGTGCTGAAGAAAAACTATGAATATGATCTTTCTATCCTTAGGGATGATGTATTTGTACTCAGAACAAAGGTTTCTCTTCCATTCTCTTGAGAAGCAGAGAGATCATTATGCCAGCCATTCTGTATAAACTCTGAGTGTCATAACTTTGGAATTTCTCTCCCAGGCTTCAACCCCTGCACATGCATGTGATATCCAACCCTCATCACATTCTCCATGAGGAAGTAAGGGATCCAGTGCTGTGGACATGCTTTTGTGAGTTCTCTCCTCTTACCCTTGTAGGTCAATTTGTTAGCTTGAATGGAGAATAATGTCAGGTCTTTCATAATTTCAGATGTGAAAGATTCGTCCTTTACAGATTACTTAAAGATTTTAGTAAGTGTTTACTATGAGTTATTCATGGTCACTGTTATGGTTTGGGTTTAGGACATCCCCCAAAAGCTCATGTGTTGAAAGCATCGTCCCAGATATGGAGAGGTTCAGAAGTAGGGCATGGCTGAAGGAAGTGGTCACTGTTGGTGTGGCCTTTCCAAAGCCTTCCTCCTCTATGTCACTGTGATGTTTCTGCATCGAGGCCAGCCAACCATGGACTGAACCTCTGAAATTTTGAACCCAACTAAGCTTTCCTCTTCTAAGTTGTTCATGTCAAGTATTTTGGATACAGTGACAAAAACAAAACAAAACAAAAAACTAATATGGGCACATATGCTAAGAAAATTATGATGAATATAATATAGTTCTGTCCTAAAGCTGTCCATTCCATACTCCAATAAGCAAAATAAATATGCAGAGAGCAAAGCGTATCAGAAGGTAATGCATCTTTATTAGAGATATACAAAGTACCATGAGAACACAGAATAATCAATTAAAACACATTTTTGGAAGGGAGTTGTAGAAAATAAAGCAGACTTTGGTGGACATTTAACAACCATTAGAGGGAAGAGTTGTTTTTTGGTAAAGAAATTGGATGGATATGCCTTTGGCATTTCTGAGAATCTATGAATTAAGGACTTAATATAAAAGCAAAAAAGTATAGCATGCTTGTTAATGCGTCCAATCAGACCTAAGACATCTATTAGGTACTTGCTGAGTTCAATTACATGTTTATAATATATGATTACATAGTTATGCAATTTTTATCTTGGCCAAAACTACATCAGCTTCTGTTCTTACTATTCTTTGAAACAGCTTAGATTATGCTAATCCTATTATAAAATTTATTATATTGTAATCTAATGGCTTATTTAGTTATCCTGTTTATACACTAGACTTCTAATCTTTTTAAGGACATGCATAATATCTTTGCTATAACAGTTTGTCAGGTGCTTTGCAAAAGACATAGCGGGCAATGGCCAATACCTCTAATTATTTCCCAATATCAATTTTTCCTTTTTATACATTTAGTGATGCACTTAGAGAAATTTTGACTGGGCACATGGCTTCTCAGCTGGATACTATATCTCCTAGTATTTTTCAAAGTTAAGGGAACTTGTTTAGTTGAGCTTTTATCATGAGTTGTGAGTAAATATCTTAGCTGAAATTATGGAATATCACACTTAACGTGATTGGGGATGCATCTGTCACTTTCTCTCCCCCTCTTGTATGATGGATACAATGCAGCTAAGCATTTCCTTGACAATATGTAAGGATAAGGGTAAGAGCACAAGTGGACATCCACATACCACATTTATGTGTATTCTAAAAAGATATCACATTAAATAATAATTACATCCTGTGTCCTTTATCCTCTTAGCTTAAGAGTTTTATCTTCCTAAGAACCTCCAAGACCAGATTTAAATGTGGAATTGTCATACTCTTCCAAGTTCTATATGAGAACTTAGACCATCAGAAAAGCTGATAACTGACCCAAAGTTCATGATGGATTACCATTCTATTTTTGCATCATTTTCTATATTGCATGAAAACATGCCAGGATACCCTAGATTACATCTCCAGGTCCCATATACATCCCTAGAAAATGGTCATGCTTTGGGCTATTTGTATATGCACTGGAGTATGCTCTTAGAAGGACTACCTTAGCTCTGGAAGCAAGGCATTTTACATAGAGAATCCTGAGGCCCCAGATATACTGAGAGTAGTCTGAAAGTAAGAACAGATATTCCAGGTGAGCAAATAACCTTTGTGCTTGAACTTGCCCCCCTGTGCTGACAAACAGAGCAATGGGGGTTGAAGATAGGACAACCTGAAGCACAGAGCCCAAGGAAGCCATCCTCTTGTCCAAATCTAAGAGTGGCACTTAATATAGTGATAGTGAGCTAATAATATTAACAAATAATTACCCACAATATTATTCTGAAAATATTAGTATACTAGCCCTGAATCACCATAGTATGATTTTAGTATATATAATGTTTGGTCGTCTTTATTCCAAACCCAAAAGATTGCGTAAATGCATGAGATTTACAAATGGTTTTAGTAGTCCTTCATTTGCTTTGGTGGTGGTATTTATGGCATTTTTTTTTCACAAACAATATTTGAAAAAGCAGTCCCTCTACCCCCACAAAAGCAGTTCTAAAATAGCTATCATTCAACCAAACTACACTGTTTTTTAAAATTCAAGGACTGGATTAATCTATGTAAATAGCTATATTTATATTGTTCTCTCTGTAGTTGACATGAATTTAAATAACAAAAAAAATTGTATTGTAAGCTTTAATTTTTTAATTTGCTCCAAAATTATTGCTTTATGCAAAACTCCTCTTTAGTATTAACAAATTTTGAAGACTTCCAAACTTATCAACAGTGATATAAAATTCTCCTTTATACTTATATACATAGATTATATAATTTGACTTTTAGAAAGTTTATTAAATAGAATTTTACTAATATTGAATATATATGTGTCTATTCCTTGATCTACTGCAGAAACGGAAGGCAAACATCATTTAAATTTAGAAAGAAGTCGGGCATGGTGGCCCAAGCTTGTAATCCCAGTACTTGGGAGGCTGAAACCAGAGGATCACAGGTTCGCTGCCAGTCATTCTCAGCTACTTAGTAAAGCCCTCGACAACTTAGTGAGACCCTGTTTCAAAATAAAGAATAAAAAATAGGACTGGGGATGGAGCTCAGAGGTAGAATGCCCCTGGGTTCCATCCCCAATACTGCAAAAAAAAAAAAAAAAAAAAATTAGTAATTTTGAAAATGTAAAGCAAATTGTTTAAATGTCTTATAAAGATTGGAGGATGCCCCTGGAAATTCAAACTGTGCATCTGATATGGACAATATGAACTGTTTACTGTATTAAACAATGATGGTTAATCTTTTAGAAAATCCAGTAAAACCTGACTCCCAATAACTAAGTATTTGTTGCAGGCTTGGAGAAGACAGACTCATATAAATGTATCCCTTGAGAAATGTAAATGACATTATTAAAGATAATGAACCAATAGTGTCTGAATATGTATTTGAAAAACGAATGAATTCAATCTTGGTATTCTCTAAAAAATTGATTGTTAAAAGAATAAAAGTGACATAACTATGGTTTTATTTTTTATCAAAAAGTAGTAAATTTATCATTTCTTAAAATAATCTTTCTGGAATAGTTTATTTCTATATAAGAATGACTTTTGCACTTCAGTTAAATAATTATCATAGGTTTATCTTTACTAATATACTTCAGGTAAGTTACAAAAGGTTATTTGGATCAATTTTATTTTTGATTGAAATATTTTGGGTTGTCTTCAATCCCTAAAAAAGTCTCATTTCTTGCCTCCTGTTTCTTGCCTTCCTCTATATATGACAATGCTAGATAGAATGTATAAGAAAGTTTCAAATACAAATAGCACTAAAGAGTAATAATCTCGGACTTCTAAAATGGTGCTATAAATTTTACTAATTTTAGATGCACTTTTAATTTCATGAACTCTTGGGAAATCCCTTCTGATTTTATGGGAACTATATATGAGCTCATTATCTAAATCTGATTCAAAACTATTTGTAAAATCAAATGTCTAAACAGAAGCCAGAAATTATTCATACACCATGAAGGAAAAAAAATAAAAATTAAGTCTAAGGTGACTTCAATGTGAGCCAAATGGCATAATGAACCTATAAAATGCTTAGTAGAAGGCAGTCAGGCTTGTAGATGTGTTTACCAAAAAAGAATTATCTGCTTTCATATTTATTATGATATTTCACTGATTTAAAACTCCTATTTACTGAAACTGGGTTAACATCTTTAATTTACATAACCACTGAATTAAAAATAAAAAAACTACGATAAAGATGGATTAAAAAAGCAATAGTTTACTGTGCCAGTCTCAGCAATTAGAAAAGAGAGAGGTATTATTGAACCTAAAGAATATTATCAATATATATTTCTTTAAGAGTTAATAATACTGCTGTGGGAATCATAAATCGCATCTACCTGCATTTCATTGCTTGAAATCAATGAACTGTATCCTCTGAGCAAAATTTCAATAGCATATTTAACAGTCAAATAAGCATCATTTTTTTCTTTTACTTTTAACTTTTAATAAGTTGGAAAAAGAAAGGAGGAGTTTGCTTGTAAGGAGTTTGTTCTAAGTGAGTTTTTACTCTTCTGATTGTTGGATTAATGATTAACGTCACATACCGTACATCTTCGTCTAGAAGCTATGGTGTCTATTAAATGTAATTACCTTTCCCCATGGCTTTAAATTGACGGCAGATTCAAAATGAAGGTGGCTTCTATTAAATTTAATTACTTCCCCCTGAAGCTTACTTGGCAAAACTGTGACTGGTAATGAAAGTGGATTCCATAAAAAAGCTGCATGGTCAAGGTGTGGCTATTAAATTAGCAATATTATTAATGAAAAGATATGGAAAACATAATACTTAAAGTGGATTTTTAATCATTTGTGTATATTTTTTACATGATAGTACTACTAGAGTAAATTCTCAGATTTTTACTAATTGATTTCAACTTTTATGCAATAGATTTCATTGATCAATTATAATAATAGTTAAGGAATAATAACAATTTTCACAAAGATTCATCTACTGTTTTCACATGCAAAAGATAATTATCTATGACTTAATTCAGTTATTTTGTTTTATTTAAAAATTTTTGTTGTTGTTGTTATTGGGGATTGAACTAACGGATATTCTACCTCTGAGCTAGATTTCTAACCCTATTTTATTTTATTTTATTTTATTTTATTTTATTTTATTTTATTTTATTTTATTTTATCTTTTTTGTGGTACTGGGGATTGAACTCAGAGGCATTCTACATCCGAGCTATACCCCCAGCCCTATTTTTTATTCTTTTATTTTGAAACCGAGTCTCACTAAGTTGCGGAGTGCCTCACTAGGTAGCTGAGGCTGGCCGCGAACCCGGATCCTCCGGTCTCAGCTTCCCGAATGCTGGGATTACAAGCGTGCGCCACCACGCCCGGCTCCTATTTTATTTTTTATTTTGAAACAAGGTCTCACTAAGTTGCTGAGAAGCTTGCTAAACTGCTGAGGCTGGTCTAGAACCTGCAATCCTCTGTCTCAACCTTCCAAGTACTGGAATTGTAGGCATGTGCCATTATGCCCAGCAATTCAGTTATTTTACATCAGCATGATACAACAAAGAAGAAAGAAAAAAGAATTAGAAAGACAAATTCTGTTCTTACTAGCCATGTTATTAGAACTTTCTTTCTGACTGTACTTCCAGAGGTGCTTCCTAGTGTACATAATCTGAAAGCAAAAGCATATTGTTTTTCTTGTTTACCTAAAATAAATAAAATGTTAGAAAAATTGTAGGAAAGAGTTATCCTTGTTTTGAAAAAAAAATCATCTTAAAAACTACTTTAGACGGGAATTTTTCTGCATCCAAAAATGTATATCATAGGAAGATAGCTGCTGTGGCATCAGAGAATCACGACAATGCTTTTAATCCAGAAAATTTCCCTATCTAATTATCCTTCTTTTAGCATATTCTGGTACATATCATACTATGTCACACTCCTTTTAAAATGTTGTGTTCTCTGTATTTGACTTAGTTATGGATTATGTATATTCTGGATGTATATTCTGGATATCTCTGTAGATATCTGGATACTCCCACTTTTTTGCATTGATTTTCTTTTATGCATCACATAAAAATTTAATTTAATATTTTTAAAAAATGTAACAATAATGGACCTTGAAGACTGGAACATAAACACATGAATAATCTAGACATATAAGAGAGTCAGGGAAATGTCTTAAAAGTGAAATCTAAAGAGAAATTAAAAAAAAAGAGAAAGCAAAAGTATTTGTTAAGGGAAAACATATCAAACAAAGAAACTAGCACATGTAAAGACCCAGAGGCACAAAATAGTATAATTTATCTGGAGAAATTGGCTAGAAGGCAGAATGGGATGTTAAGATTAAAGATATGCAAGCAGTCCAACTTTGCAATTAATTGAACTTTTGTGTGATTGAAAGATTTTTTCTAATATCTCCAGCTCTGCTCCAAGACAATCTTCCTTTAGATCAACAAAAAATTTTAAGTTAAACGATTTCTTTGGAAAAAAAAGTGCTTTTATTCTTTTACATCGAGAGTTACTCTCAGTGAACTTTCTTTTAGGATTAAGAATAAAATGAATATGTGCAAAATTCTACATTACTGTATATTCTGTTAGTATAGGGAGCATGCCTTATTTTCTACTGTACCTTTAATTTATAGCAGTGTGTTTGTTTGTTTGTTTGTTTGTTTATTTGTTTGGGTACTGGAGATGGAACCCTGGAGCATTCTACCTCCGAGCTACAGACCCAGCCCTATTTTTTTTATTCTTTATTTTGAAACAGGGTCTCACTAAGTTTCGGAGTGCTTCACTAGGTAGCTGAGGCTGGCCGCGAACCTGGATCCTCCGGTCTCAGCCTCCCAAATGCTGGTATTATAAGCATGCACCACTACGCTAGGCTTAGCAGTGTGTTTTGAATATAATATCATAATAGTTGCTCTGTAAATGTTTCTGAATGATGCTCATGATGCATGTTAAATTCTAAAAGGATGAATTTCACATAGAAATAAAAAAGCACTAAATTAATTTTATTTTGTTCTATAACAAATTACCACAAATTTAGTGGTTTGAAAGACCACCAATTTACATTTATTTAAATAATGTTTGCAGAGCTCAGACCTTCTTTCCTGATGTCTCAGGTGTAAGTGAAGCTGTAGCAGAGCTTAATTTCCTTTGGGAGGCTCTAGAGGGAGATACTGTTTCCTGCCATTTTTCGGGTCCAGCAGCCAACTGCAGCCTTTGAATTGTAGCCACCTTCTTCCTTCTTCAGATACAACATTCCACCTCCTCACCATTCTTCTGTGGCTTTTCTTTTCTTCTGCCACTCTCTTCCAGTTTAAAGACACTTCTGATTACAATGGTTCCACCTGAGTAATCCAGGGTAATTTAAAAGTCAGCAGGTTAACAAAATTCATTGTATCTAATACCTTAATTCCTCTTTGCTGTGAAATTCAACAGGTCTTTGGTGACAGCTGCCAGATTCAGAGGATCTAGGGAATCGAATGTGGGCACCTTTGGGGGAAGACTAAGAAGAGGGATGGTGTTATTTTGTCTAATTCAATAAAAAAAATGCCAAAGCCACTGGTTTGACCTGCAATTGAATGTCTAAGTTTGTGATGGCCTCCATATCAGCCAGTTTATGATGCCATACCAAAGAAATTGCTGTACCAAATAAATTCTAAAAATAAAGTCTATTGCATTCTACTGCTATGTTACTCTGTGATTCAGGGTGACAGGACAACTAATATCCTGTTTATTCCCAGGAATGAAAATTATGCCCAAAGTGACAGAGTATTTCAACTCAAAGTTCATTCACCAAAACCATTCAAAAGGCTCCACTAATGGGATAGAATGAGGAAATGAAACACAATCCTAACCATGTCCCCAGATAGTAGAAAGCTCAAAGTATCTGGTCCATATTACTGACTAGCATTCTTCTTTTTGATTCCTATGAACTACACTCAAAGAAGAAACTATAAGTTTATTGGTAGGTGATTTTGGAAGCACAATAACAGTATAACATTAAAAGTTAATTTTTTTTTTTTTTTTTTGCGGTACTGGGGATTGAACTCAGGGGCATTCTACCTCCGAGCTATACCCCCAGCCCTATTTTTTATTCTTTATTTTGAAACCGAGTCTCACTAAGTTGCGGAGTGCCTCACTAGGTAGCTGAGGCTGGCCGCGAACCCGGATCCTCCTGTCTCAGCCTCCCGAATGCTGGAAATTACAAGCGTGCGCCACCACGCCCAGCTAAAAGTTAATTTTTTAAATTTATTTTTTATAATCAATATCTTCCGATGAGTAAAGACAATTATTTTTATTACGTATCAGTGTCTTGTTTTAACAGAAACCACAGAGAATTAAGAACAAAATAAGCAAAATCAAAGGAAGAACCCCAGAACAGATTTTTCTTAAATACTTCAGTTAAAAAGCAAAAAAATAAATTTAGAAACTATATTGTTGTAATTAATACATGTAAAATGTAGTTATATGTGGGTTTCATAGGAATTATACCGGCTTATTATGCTGTATAAGAGGAAAAAATGTTTGTGTAAAAGAAATGCACTAAGTGGGTTAATTAGGCAAACTGAGTCTAATTTAACAATTTGATAATTTGCCATGTTTAATATTATGGGGAAGTTGAAATTTTTCCTTAAAAGTAAGACTAGGTTGATAATATAAAAAATGTATTGATTGAGTTTAAAAGTACAAATTTTTCTCTCTATGCTAATGTAATCTATACCCAATTTTAGTGAATTCATATCCTGATTTAGATTTTGATCCTAGTTTGAGAGATTATGTATCACACACTATACTTCTTGTTTTAAAAAGTAAAATTCTGGAAAAGGTAAAAAAAAAAACCTTAAATATAAATAAAATGGATTGATAATCTGAATATGAAAATGTAAGATCACATATTTTATCTCATATGTGGAAACTAGAAAGAAAATAGGAAACAGAAGAGACTTCACATAAATGAGTATAGAAACCAGTAGAATACTGGAAGGGGATTTGGGGAGGCAGGTGAGGAGGGGAAAGAAAAGGAGAATTAATGAAGGAAATAGTTCAAATAATGTTATGTTCATATATGAAGCTATCACTACCAATCTCACTAGCATGTTTGGGGACAGAGCTCTAATCCTCAGGATTTTCATTCCCTCCAGTAGTGCTCAAAATCTTCTGCCAACAACCAAGAGTCCTTAGGAAATCCTTCAGGAATTGCCATGATGGTGGGTTGTAGTAAACTTGTTATAATTAACTTGGTTTAACATTCTGGCCATTTTTACAGGCATAATTCTCATAGATATTAGATTGATTTTTTCCATTACAAATATTGAAATCAGAGATTGTGTTTCCAATAGTCTGTGGTAACCCAACTGTAACTCCAATTTCTGTAGATGCTGCAAATAATGTTGCAGACATTGAATGAATGGATAAAAGCATATATTAGACACAAATTTCTCAATATTTAAAAACAGAGAAATTTAAAACATCGATAAGAAAATGAATAGTAAGTTTTTTAGCAATGTAATCTCAGAAGAAAAATTGCCATTTAAAATGCTCATTTTTATCATAAAATAAAACAAGCCTTACTCAAACCATATTATTATGTAAAAACACCCTGAAATGCTTTATACAGTACCTACATATTTTTATTACCAATCACAAAGAAATTACAGATATTTTCTCCCATTCTATCTTGTTGACAGAAGTTTTGGGTTGAATTTAATTGAAAATCAAAACCAAAAATAAAGGAAATGTTTGAAAATATTTTGTATATTTTAATACTTAATTTAGCAAAGCATAAAATCTCATTCCTATGCAAACATTTCTCAGGCTGCAAATGGATTTTAGAACCGCTTATTTCAGAAATATTCAATAAAGAAGTGAAAAACTACTGGACGTTTTCAAAGATAAGAAATGGATATAAATCTTTAAAGCATGTTCTTACAAAGTCATTAAAACCATCAAAACAGGTGAGTGTGACATCCTGAAATTCAGTTCATTTGCAATTTTAATAAAATGCTTCTTATATAAATGTTTGTGTTCTCTTTTAAATTAATATCAAAGCAACTATGTGCTTTTACTACATTATCTTTTAAAATGGAAGACACAGAAAATCAGTAAATGAGGTTATATTACTAATTAGCATACTGTCTCCACTACCTATAGTATACTACAAAAAAAAAAAAGTGGCTTCCATTTTATCACATAGATGAAACAGTTATCTTTCAGGGTTTGAAATTTCTGTGATCTTTATGCTTAATAAGCTCAGTAAAAGGCATTCAAATTACATCACTTTCGTCTTGGAAGTTAAATTGGGAAATATTGCATTCTCTGAGATGATAAACTCTGCCGAAGATAAATTATCATGAGAAATAGTTTTAATTGATTTACCATAATAAAAGTTATGTGACTTTGAAGTGCAAATGACACATTAAAATGAATCTACAGTATGTTGATAATAAAGTGGCTTCTTTGTTAATGGAATTACTGACACTGCAGATGCTTTCAGGAGTGATGTCTTCCACTGTTAATCAAGAGACATCAATGCAAAATGAATACGCTGTTTATTTAAATCCCAGCCCAACTTTCTCACTTCTTGCTTCACAGTAGGTCAAAATTAAGGTCAGAGTATTGGAGATTCTGGACATTCTGGTCTTTATTTCAGCTGTTCCACTTCTGCTTTTTCCTAAAATCTTGAGTACGTGGCCAAATTCTCCCTCTATGTAAATCAGAAAGTCCAGGAGGGAGTCAAGGCCAGTGGCAAAGGCCAGAGTGAAGTCCAAGTTCAGGTGCTTATGAACATGTAGAGTAGTTACATTGTTTTTTCATAATATACATTCCAAAGGATTTGGAAAAAAAGAATTAAAATGAAAACAGTGAATGTTTTGATTTTGAGGAAAAGAACACATTATTTCACATTTATGTGAGTTCAGTAAAATAATTTTGGTTTAAGTCACCGTATTTCTTAATCTATGACTTCTTCCACTACATTCTACAAAAATATCCATTTTATCCAGATGAAAGAATAATATGAACATACTATTGCTTAGTTTACTTGTTAATTGTTGAGTTAATCATAAAACTTATCAGTTATCAGTATATGATTCAACCTAATCAATAGACATGTAGAAAAGTAAGGCTTTGTACTACTCATCTCTGTAACTGAAAAGTAAAGCTTCTGCTATTCTCTTTCAAGGAACGTGGAGTGATTTTGCTGAGGAGGTTGGGAGGTGACTAGAGAAACACAGAACTACATTGTGTGTGTTTCAGTGCTGGGCTCAAGAGAGTGTTATTACAGTAACACAGAGTATGCAGCATGAAATTCCAGTAATTCAGGAACATTCCAAAGAAAAACCATGAAGTGATATAAGAGGGTTACAATAAATAGGAGTTATAAAATCCAGTGCTGATATATTTAATATATACCTCTGACAGACATCAATATGATCTTCTGTCTCAATAATTGACACCTTCTTGTTTATTTATACTAAATATAAAGTATCTTCTCACTCTGTTACATAAATCAATGATAAGTTATAAGACCCAATATTTTATCTGGGCATAGTGGTGCACACCTGTAATCTCAATACTTGGTAGGCTGAGAGAGGAGAATTACAGGTTCGAGGAGATCCTCAGCAACGTAGTAAGACTCTCATTATTTAGTGAGGCCCTGAGTCAAAACAACAAAAGAATAAAAATAGCTGTGGATGTAGCTTAGAGGTAGAAAGTTCCTTGTTTCAATCCCCAGTATCACACGGGAAAAAAAAAGTCTATATTTTAAAATTCTTACTGCAAATAGGAGAAAGAGTACAAATGTTATAAATAATATTACTATCAGAAATAATAATTTGACATACTATATAGACAGATTCTAGGAGAAATAAGCCTGGATGAATGCAGTAATACTTATATAATAATAGTAAAGTCTCCATAAAAGAAAACACTTTTAAATGTGTTGTTGTTGTTTTGTTTTTTTCTCAAAAATGTCATACAAAGACTAAATCACAACAATTTTATTGAAGCTATTTTCAAATCAATTAACATAACTTTTAGGAATAAAAGTGGAATTAAGCTTCAAAAGCAAGAAAAATAAAATACTTGATATTTCAATTTAGAAACATTCTTCCCAAAGATATTAATACTTGATACCTTATACAATTTTAATTTATTTTGCTGATAATTCTTTCATCTTGATAGAATTTACTGTCTGAAGATTTATTATTTAATCCCAGAAAATACCGGGCTATGGATAAAGCCATAGAAGTAAACATCAGAAGTTTTCTTGTGTATATTCATTTACCAATTTGCACCACTCATGCATTCTCTCTCCTTTCAACCTGGAAAGCTTCTATCTGATATTTTAGTGGCTGTTTAAACAAAAATAGATGTTTATCTCTTTAAAATTTTGCCAGGAAGCTGTCACTTTCCCATTTACTCAAGCTATGTTGTGACAGAATGTGTCAGCTTCTCACACAAATGAAAAGAGATATAGACCTGTATTTACTTTAGCTGAAAAATAAGTAGTCATCAATTCAGAGAAAAGTGTTTCCCATCTGAAAAGATGAAGTAAATAGGAGTGGTTGAGGGAAGCAAGTATTTCCTAATTCTTAAAAGGCAGATGTAAACCAAACATACAGTGTTGATTCATTTTTAGTTATCATCCTGAAAGTGGATAATCTCTTAGTAAATAGAAGTTGGTACTTCACTCTGTGCCTTTCACAGTACAAGATTTTACTTTAAAAATGATAAACAATTATGCATTTAACCTTTTCACATTCTCTTCTATGCAGTCTGAAACCTTCAGAAATTTAATGGAGAAAAGAAAAAATCATCCTTAAAGAAAAAAGTTATTGAAATCGTTTTAGATATAAGGAAAACACAATTGGTAGACAGTGGACCAAAATTTATAATTTATTAGGGTGTTTGAGTGAATACTAATGATTTTGCCATGCGCTGAATATTAAATTTAAACATAAGTAATACATGTTAATACATTTCTGATTTTTGTTTAAAAATGTTATAGGTTATAATTTTATTAAATTGTTACTTATGCACTGTAACTGCACAGTATTGACATTGAACAAAAGATATGCAGTGATAGACTATTGTTCAAAACTGATTAGATTTGTGCAATTAAATTAATAGATAAGAGGAGCAACCTAGCCTAAGAAAATAAAAATATTTAAATTTAGACATTTCTGTGTGAAACCATCTGTTTCTGACTACATGCTGGACTTCTATAGATTACTAAACCACAAGATAAATTCTTTGTTTTCTTACCTTTTACAGGAGCAAAATAAAACCGCTTAGTAGAATTTCTATGAGTCTAAGAGAGTATTTTTATATTTTAAAATATACAAAAATGCAGATATTTTAAAATTAGATATATTTTTATTTCAATTGGCAGTGCAGTATGACTGTGGAGTTACAACTTGACTGTCCTAATTTCTCTGTCTTCTCATCTAGGAAAGAAGCCAAAGAGAGAGGGGAGGAGGAAAGGAAGGGGATTACAGGTGGGTGCCACCACACCCAGCTCTTTGGAAAATATTTTTAATATTCATGTCTCACCAGCCCCACATCCTAATTATTTTCATGTTGTTTGTTAATGAGGAAATGATAGGAATATGTAATATACGAATATGGTTTAATTTAATTAATTTATTTATTTTTTATCTTTTTTCTTTTTTTTTTTGCCATACTAGGGATTGAACCCAGGGGCATTTTACTTCCAAACTACACCCCTAGCCCCATTTTTATTCTTTATTTTGAAAAAAGGTCTCACTAAGTTGCAGAGGGCTTCACTAAGTAGCTGACACTGGCCGTGAACCTGCAATCCTCCTTTCTCTGCCTCCCAATTACTGGGATTACAAGTGTGAGCCACCTCACCTGCCATGAATAGGATTTTAGATTAACTGAAAAGTCAAGTGATAACTTGATTCCTCAGAATAAAGTTCTGCAGTGAATAAAACACAAGTGGTAAAATAATTCATTATACATTAAGAGATGGAATATAGTAATATAGGTTTGCCAAATTCCAAAGAACAGGGACTTAGGGCATTGCCATATATTAATATTTTGAGTGATATTGTAACTAAGATAAAACACTTGTTTTAATTAAATTTTAATTTATATGCACCAATAAAAATTTAAAAATAAAATAAATATGATGAGAATATTATGGGGGCTATTAGGATGAAAGCTCCTTTCCTGTCACACTCACAGATGTTAATAATTTACCCTACAGTAGCTTAGGAAACAGACTATTTTGTTTTCATGATGTGGATGATGTGCTACTATCCTTTTGACATCAACCATCCAAGTTGAAAGAAAAAGAAATTGAGAATCTAGAGTGTAGATACAATGTCTTTAAAAGCCAAAATTTAGAGAACTTTTTATTCAAAATTTAAAATCCATTGAAGCACCCTACAAACTTTCAGTTTCTAAACAAGTAAACATTTGTCTCCATAACTCATGAAAGCAATGTATTTCTTATTCTTCTTATTAAAATGGAAAAGGTCCTGGAGGCCCAAAGGTAAGATATCCACCGTGGGCCATGCCCAGCCGTGACCTGGCCATTTCTTGCTGTAACCTCACAAGGAGTCATTGTGAAGGAGTCTCAAGCAGGGCTATAAAAGGCCCTGGCTGAGGCTGGTTTTTTGTTTGTTTGTTTGTTTTTGTTTTCTGTCCATAAGTACAGGGAGCTCTTGGTTGTGACATACTACACTCACATATTGTTAGCTCATTTGGCACTTTGGTGGCTTTGGACTTGATTTGTTGGTTTGGGCTTTTGGCTACGTTGTTTTGTTTGTTTTGGTTTGTTATTTTGTTGTGCTTTTGTTTGTTGGTTTGTTACTGTTTTGTTTTGTAGCTAGCAGCTTTCAAAGTCCAGTGCTAGGAGAGAGAGTAGTGAGGTGAGGCAAGGCCTCTCAGCCAGCTCTCCCTGTGAGGATGCCCTCAAGGGCCATTATAAGACCCTGAGGGCAATTGGCAAGGGAACCTTTTCCCAGGTCCTACTGGCCTACTATGCTCTCACTGGACAGAGGTGGCAGTGGAATTTTTGTCTAAATTCAGGCATCGGCAACTCTGCATTATGTCTGAACTGGATACAATGAGGACTTTGGAGCACCTGAAAGTGGTCCAGCTGTTTCAGATTGTAGCCACCACCAGCAAATCTACCTGGTGATGGAGCACATGTGCAGAGGGCAGCTGCTCATTGGCATATGGGAGGAGGAGGCCCAGTGGCATTTCAAACAGATCCTATGTGTGGTATGCTACTGCCATGAGGAGGTCATTGTGCACCTGCACTTGAAGCCGGAGAACATCCTGCTGGATGAAGAAGGTGATATTAAAGTCATTGAATTTGAGCTGAGCAACCAAGTCATGCCTGGCAGAAGTTGAAGTCATTCTGTGGCACTCTTTACTGGCCTCTGAGCTCTACCAGTGGGAAGGATGTGGCTGTGAGGTAGATGTCTGGGACCTGGGTTCCTCCTCTACTTTATGCTCACAGGCTGCCTCCCTTTTAATGACATCATCTTCAGCAGCTGCAGGAGAAGGTTGTGCAGGAAAGGTACAAGATACTCTCTCTCTTTTCCATTAATGCGCAAAGGGTCATCCATCAGTTGTTGACTGTGGACCCATCCCAGAGTCCCATGGCTGACCAAATCCTGGGGTACCTGTGGATGAGCCAGGGTTAGTATTCACCAACTCCTAACATGCTGCTTCTTAAACACTCAAACCCACCCCATGATTATGAGAGTCAAGGGTTATCTGGGTCATGACCCACACCGGACCTGCCTGTATGTGTTGAACAGAATATTTGACAGTGCTATGGTCACATCAGGATTGTCCAATACGGGGTGAGCCAGGTGTCAGGGTGCAAATTCCAGGTTAGGCCCAAGAATCTGGTATCAGGTCACCTCCTTCCCCAGAAGATCTTCCTACCTTCATTTTCCCCTCAAAGTGGAGAGCCAGAGAGCCTCCCCTTCTTGCCCTCTGCACATTTGCTGACTAATGCATGGGGCAGAAAAGGGGCAGAAGACACAGCCATTCCTCTGGGCAGCCTAGGGAAATGACACCCTCTCCTAGCTCAGCTCTCCAACATGACCTTGCCCCACACACCTACCCCAGGGCAGCAACAATGGGGCTGGAAGTGGGTAACCCAGAGAACTGTGACCCATATAAGAATATGTTGCTGCTGTTGACTCACCCCAAAAATCTACCCTGGAGCCAACCAAGTAGCTTCAGAAAAAGAGGAGGAGAAGTATCTTGGGATATTGAAAAATAAACTGTGTCCAGTGCCAGCGGACCACTGACCTGGACAAAACCAGCTCCCTGGGCCCTGACTTCAGTCAGAGTGACCTCAGACAGTAGACAAGGGGAGGTGCTCAAACTGCTGGGGGCTTCACATGGCTTCTAGTCACAAGACCATCTGGAGCTACTTGGAGACCTGGGGCCCCTCTATTCCCACCTGAGAGGAACATTAGGGACTGTTTCTTCCCTGTTTCTCACAAATCTTATAAGAAAAATGATATTTCTAAAAGATCATAAAATTAATTTTCCAATTTTTTCAGTCGAAATTATCAGTCTGAAGAAAATTATGCCAGATAGAAGAATGAAGGTAAATGAAAACTGGAAATGGTAAAAGTGGGCAAATATAAACACACACACACACACACACACACACACACACACACAAAACATATACATGTATACTTACTTTTGTCTTTTTTTTCCTAAAGTCATGTATCTGTATGAAACAATAATTTTAGCACTATATTGTTGTGCATATAGATGTAATTCATATGAAATGATTGCAACAGAATGAGGGCATAAATAGAAATAGAGCTGTGCAAGGATATCTCAAGTCTTTACTGGAATCAATTCAATATTAACTGTAAGAAGAATGCAACCAATTAGAGAAACAACATAATCTCCAAACAAAAATAAAACATCTAATTCTACAATTCTACATCTATTCTACAATTCCAATAAGGAATTTTAGAATAATATTAAAATATTTTAATTAATACAAAATAAGGAGAGGAAAAAAAAACTGAAGGCAAAGGGGAAACAACAAAATGTCAGACATAAATGTAACTATATTAAATGTACATGGGCTATATATTCCAGTGAAGTACTGATTGTTAAATGAAGCTTAGAATGTAATATGCTGTCTACAGAATACACGTTTTAAATATACAGACCTAAGTAAATTGAATACAAAAATGGGAAACTATGCAATCAAAATGTACAAAAAAGTCTCAAGTGGCTGAGGTGATATTAGAAAATAAATAACAAAGTGTTCTTGGAGAAAATAATTCACAAACATTAAATCATAATAAATTACAAAAGGAATTCTGCAAACGAAATGTAGAAAAAAGTCTCAAGTGGTTGAGGGAATATTAGAAAATAAATAACAAAGTTCTATTAGAGAAACTAATTCACAAACATTAAATCTTAATAAATTACAGGTTAATATATGCCAAATATGTAAAAATTATAAATTATAACTAAATTTTTCAATACATAGAATAAAACATGTCAGATCTAAAAGGAGATACACATGATCACGCTTGGAAAGTTTAACACATTTATCTCGGCAATTGATAGAAAAACTAGACAAAAAATGATCTAAACTAATTTTACCTAATCACCACATAAACTGTATGAAATACATTATTTCTAAGTGTCTATTAGTAATTGCCAAGTTATGTCATAGGTCATATGTTGATGCATAAATAAGTTTCCATACATTTAAAAGACTAGTCAAACAGGCATTGTGGCACAGGCTTGTAATCCCAGTACTTGGAAGGCTGAGATAGGAGGAGAGCCAGTTCAAGGCCAGTGTGCAGAAATTTAGATCTTGTTTCAAAATAAAAAAGGGCTGGTTGTAAAACTCAGTGGTAGAAGACCCTCAGCTTCAATCCCAATACAAAGGAAGGAAGGAAGGAAGGAAGGAAGGAAGGAAGGAAGGAAGGAAGGAAGGAAGGAAGGAAGGAAGGAAGGAAGGAAAAAATAAATCATGTATGTTTCCTGAACAAACATATCTAATTTTGAAGTTAACTGCAAATTTAAAAACTCTTAAATATTTGAAAATTAAATAAGACATTTTCTGAAAAATTTATGGATCCAGGAAAAAAATCACATGGAAAAATAGATAATATCTTAAACAATAACAAAATCTCAGAGCTTACCAAAATGTGTAATATGCAGATGAGACAATTCTTAGAGGGTACCGTATAACTTTCAATGTGTTTAAAAATGTGTTTAAAATATCTAAGCCAAAAACTTATGCTACCACCTTATAAATCTAGAAGAATGGTTTAAGACCAAAATGAGTATGTGAAAGAAAAAAATAGTGACAATTAATCAAATATGAAGAGGATAAATGATAAAGAAAAATCAATACAACCTGAAGGTACTTATTGGAAACCATTGATACAAGTATACACCTCTGAATTTAATGACCAAGAAATGAGGGGTAAAGGCAAAAATAATGACCAATATCAAAAATGGAAAAGGGAGCAATGTTGGAGACAACCATAGATGTGGTCAAAAGGACAATATGTTAGAATAATACATTGGTTTATAGTGGAGTATTCAACCAAACATTCAGCAACTTGTAAAAGTCTCAACTCAATATACTCCATGAAACAAGACAGAGAAAAAAGTAGACATATTGCATAGTGTCATTTATTTGAAGTAAAGAAGATATAAGTTAATCTATAGTGCTTAAAGCAGATCAGTGCTTTACTGGAACTCTGGGATCTGTAAAATAGATCATAAGGATATGTTTTGGAGTGAAGGAAATGTTCTGATGGGGGTATAGATATGTTATGGCTATTTCATTTGTCAAGCTATATATACATATATGTGAGAATGTCAATGCCAATCTCAGTATCATGTGTGGGGAACAGGAGGTAGTGGGAAGGGAGTTTGGGGGGAAGCTCACTAAGTGCTGTGTGCATGTATGTTCTATGATGTGAGATTGCAATGCACCAATAGAAATATATATATATATATGTATATGTATATATATGTGTAAATTAATGTAGTTTGCAACATGCAAATTTTCCCTCAATAAAAAGTAAACGCAAATGTAGTTTATAATTTACTGTTATGGACTGAATTATGTCTCACCCCAAACTGTCTGGGCATGGTGGCACATGCCTGAGTTCCCAATACTTGGGAGGATGAGACAAGAGGACAGATTTTAAGCCAGTATCAGCAACTTATAAGACCCTCAACAACTTAGCAAGACCCTGTTACAAAATAAAAAAAATAAAATAGGGCTGGGGGTGTAGCTCAGAGGTAGAACACTCTGGGTTCAATCCCTAGTTCCATATAAAAGGGAGGGACTTAATTCAATATGATAAATGACCTTTTAAGAAAAGGATATTTGCATACAGATACAGAGGAAAGATAATGTGAAGACAGAGGGAGAAGAAAGTCATCAACAAATTAAAGGAAGAG
>PVLC010014188.1:0-39791 GCA_004027655.1 Graphiurus murinus
CCAGCGCCCTCTGTAGGTCAAACTTGATTCCGTGCCAGCTGGCAAAGGAAATCCTATTAAGGGGCCCAGATCTCATTTCACATGGCAGGTAAAAAGGGTGAATTCAGAGCTAAGCTGCGATACATTAAAAAAAAAATGGCACAAAGAGTAAAGAGTATATGTTACAGTGGATCTCTTTGGGTGTAGAGATACAGGTGAATTTCACATTATTCTTTGAGCATTTTCATGTTTCTATAATGTAAATGTAAAAAAGTGTAAAATTTCCCTTGCTTAAACAAACCCTATTGGCTACATAATAATTTTTTTTTTTTTTTTTTGCAGTTCTGGGGATTGAACTCAGGGGCATTCTACGTCTGAGCTACACCCTCCAGCCCTATTTTTTATTCTTTAATTTGAAAAAGGGTCTCACTAAGTTGCAGAATGCCTCACTAGGTAGCTGAGGCTGGCCACGAACCGGGATCCTCCTGTCTCAGCCTCCCAAATGCTGAAATTACAAGCGTGTGCCACCACGCCTGGCTACATAATAAATTTAATGTTCATTCAATAAATCATACTTTTCATATAATTATAGCATAAAGTATAAACATAAACACAGTGTGGACCCTACACATTTAACTTTACATTCTGATATTACTGGCTCTTTCTCTATATGTATCTGGTTATCACCATTTTTTTCCTAAAAAGATATTTTGGTAAGCTGTAATGTGTTTGATTACTAAACAGGCATTAGACAAAGAATTCATCTTCATTCTCCCCAGATGAGGACTAAAACTTCTGGTTTGGTTTTGCAAATCATGGTTTGCAGTTACCCTGGCTTCTATCCCAGATTTTAAGCAGATCATAAGATGCATTCTGTATCAATGACCTCCTCTATTCCAAATAAA
Source organism: Graphiurus murinus (assembly GCA_004027655.1). Classification (NCBI taxonomy): domain Eukaryota; kingdom Metazoa; phylum Chordata; class Mammalia; order Rodentia; family Gliridae; genus Graphiurus; species Graphiurus murinus. The sequence continues at coordinate 885 of PVLC010014188.1, forward strand.
ACAGGACCCAAAGATGTCATTAAATTCATTATTTAACTATCATATTATAGGATGAAGTATCCATTGTTTTATTGTTTGTTTGACTTTGTTTTGTTTTGTTTTTGGTGGTACTAGAGATTGAACACAGAGGCATTCTACCTCTGAGCCATATCTCCTACCGCCAAGCTATACCTCCAGCCCTTTTTTAAAGTTTTTTGTTTGAAACAGTCTTTCAAGTCTTGCTATATTGCTGAGGCTGGCCTTGAACCTGCAATCTTCCCGTCTCAGCCTCCCAAGTACTGGCATTACAGGTGTGCACCACTGCGCCCATCTCCATTGGATTTAAACACTGTTGCCGCTTCTATCTGCACACAACTTCAAGGTTCATATGCAATCAGGTCAGGGTCTAATTAAGCTTAGATATGAATCTGATTTACCAGCCTCAAAAGAAAACTCTCCTTTGTACATGATTGAGTCCTGGTGAATGAACATGTTTGAAGAAATTACGGGGCCTGTGCAAAACACTATTCTGTTTTCAAGTACAGTTCCTGTGGTGGCACACACTTATAATCCCAGTACTCGGGAGGCTGAGACAGGAGGATGGCAGGTTGGAGGCCAGCCTCAGCTACTTAGTGAGGCACTCTTCAACTTAGTGAGACCCTGTTTCAAAATAAAGAATAAAAACTAGGGCTGGGGGCGTGGCTCAGAGGTAGAATGCCCCTGAGTTCAATCCCCAGTACCACAAAAGAAGCATAATAATGGAATGAAAGCTTTTTTCCTTCTAGTCACTGTTGCCTTCCATTCTTCCTTCCTATGTTTTACTAAACTCCACCGTATTTCAAAGGTGACTTAAGGAAATATTTTGTCCCATTCTTTCTTCATTCATCTGATCCTTCTTTCCTTTCTACCTTATAACAATATAAACAAATGAACAAGCCAAAAACAAACAAACAAACCAAAAAATACCCCCAGTCTATTTCTAAAAAGGCCTCAACTGGAGAGTTATATGTTACCTTCTTCTACAAATAATATAATAACTGACACTTCATCACTGAAGTTGTAAGAAAGTTAATGGTGCACTTAAACCCATCTTTTGTTTTAACTTATCCCTTGCTGTACCAGTAACAATATTTGCTTTTTTATCCCTAAATTATGTATTTAAATCTAAAAAACAAATATAACTTCCCTCCTCTAAATTCCACTATAACCAAACTGTAAGAGATGCTGGGGCCATTTTCTGCTTAAAATTCCAGAACATCTATGTCCACATAACCCCCATGGACATTTGTCAAATGGACCACGAGTTTATATCAAAGCTACTGGATCTGAACAGTAACGGAATATATCAAGTAAAACGCGGAATAAAAGCCAGGTGTGGTGGCGCAGGCCTGTAATCCCAGTACTTGGGAGGTTAAGACAGAAGGATCACATATTCACAGCCAGCTCAGCAACTTAGCAAGGCCTTGCTCCCAAATAAAAATAAAATAGGGCTGGGGGGTGAGGCTTGGAGGTAAAATGCCTCTAGGTTCAATCCCCAGAACCAAAACAAAAGTTGAATAAAGTGTTAAGATTACGAAGAGCTTCAAAAGAAAAACCCAATTGTGTGCCCTCCATAGGCAAAATGTCCATTACATTTCTTAAAAGACTTCTAAGATAATACTGTACGTACACACTAATTTACCTGGTATTTTGATTTAAAATAATAAACTCAAATGGCCAAATGTAACATCCAAATAGCACAAGTGCAGCATTTGATTTCCCTTGCAGAGCAATTCCCTCGAGGTTGACTGTCACTCCGCATTCTTCAGAAGCCAAGAAGCCAATCTTAACTCCATATCTGTCTCCCCGCCCCAGAAGCAGACTTCCCTCACACCTGTACTGCTTTTCTCCCATGCATAACCTTTCCCTTAATCACTTTTCTCCTTCACTGGAATATGAGTTCTGTGAAGACAGGAACTCAGTTTCAGTGTTGGAATCCCCAAAGTTCAGTGCATTCAGGTTTTCCACAGGTCTACATCACATGCTCCGCTCCAGGTGTGGGTACTGCATATCTTTGTGGCTGACCAGAAAGAGAAATGTGGTTCTTCATCTCACTGAGTTTCAAGTATGATACAGAGGAGAGTAAACACAAGCATAATTATACATTCTTATCATTTCCGCAGTGTAAAAGAGGAAGGTTTTTTTTTTTTTTTTTTTTTTTTTTTTGCGGTACTGGGGATTGAACTCAGGGGCATTCTACCTCCGAACTATACCCCCAGCCCTATTTTTTATTCTTTATTTTGAAACCAAGTCTCACTAAGTTGTGGAGTGCCTCACTAGGTAGCTGAGGCTGGCCGCGAACCCAGATCCTCGGGTCTCAGCCTCCCGAATGCTGGGATTACAAGCGTGTGCCACCACGCCCGACAAGAAGGTTTTGCAATACACAACAATCTGGGGGCGGGGCTTTCTTAGGATTGGAATATGGATTATTTGGAATATGGGTTTCTCTGCAGAGCATCTGGTCCCAAAGAAGAAAGCTCCTGAGGCTTCGAGTCAGGAAGACTCAGCAGGAATCAGCAGAGAATTGAAGGAAGGACTGTCCTTTTTTATTTAATGTTGTGAATATGAACTGTACAGGAGCGTGATAAAAAGGTGAGGGCAGGATCCCAGACTCCAAGAAGGTTCCAGAGAGCAAGGAGCTGAAGGGAGTCTGAGAGTTCTGGCCCCTCATCCCTCCGTCATTCTTACTTCTACTCTTCTTTCTTTTGCCCAAGGCAGACATTGCTAATCAATCATGGCATTCTTCCCCACTAAGGCCAGACAGAACCTTGACATTTTTCTTAACTCTTCTGTTAATAAGTGTTTCTGGCAGTCACTACCAATTGTTCAAGAAATGGTGCCCGACATGATACCGTCTTGCCCTTCCGGATTTAAGTAGTTGATATCATTTTGAATGATACTATTATGAATGGAGGATCAATATCTGAAGGAAAGCAAGAGCTAATACAAATCAAGTATATATAATATATATAATATATTATTATATACTATCATATAATATTAGTTATTAATAATATTATATGTTATATATTATTAAATGTTATTTATATTATATTAATTATTATATATTATTATATTATTATATATTATACAATATGTATTATATATAATACATATATAGTATTATATAGTATATATGTATTATAGATAATATATCATATAATAATATAATATTAATATATATTATATATATACACACACACACAATGAAAATGCAGTAAATTGATGTGGGATATGAATGCTGGCTCATTATAGGTGTTAAAGTTGGTAGGAATGATTATAAATAGTGGGCATCTCTCCAAAGGAATTGAAGTCAGAATAAATATTAGAGTGACCCATGCGTATCCATGCTTATAGCAGCACAATTCACAACGGCCAAATTATGGAGCCAACCTAGATGTCTATCAACAGAAGAGTGGATCACATATACACACAGTGGAATCTTACTCAGCCATAAAGAAGAACAAAATTGTCACTTGCAGGAAAACGGATGGAACTTGAGAATATTATGCTAAGCAGTATTAGCCAGTCTCAAAAAGTGAATAGTTGTATCTTTTCTTTTGAATGTGGAAACTAGATAGAAATTGAGAAACAAGGGTAATCTCAGACAGAAGAGCAGAGACGCCAATGGAGTGATGGAGGGGATTTAAGAAGGGAGAGAGTGCGCAGACATAAAGAATGTAAGAGTGAAATAAGCCGGGCGTGGTGGTGCACATTTGTAATCCCAGCATTTGTGAGGCTGAGACTGGAGGATCCAGGTTCCCGGCCAGCCTCAGCTACCTAGTGAGGTACTCTGCAACTTAGTGAGACCCTGTTTCAAAATAAAGAATAAAAAAAATAGGGCTGGGGCTGTAGCTTGGAGGTAGAATGCCCCTGGGCTCCATCCTCAGTACCCCCCCCTAAAAAATTGAATAATGCTACATATGTATATTAAATTACCAATTCCACTCTCAAAGACATGAACAGGGAAGGGGAGGAAAGGGATAGACCCTGCAGGGAAGCGTTCTAGAGCTGTGTGAATGTGTGTTTCTGTCACTTTCGACCTCAGTAGGATATATAATTACAATGCACCAAATAAAAGTATGTGAAGAAATTTTTAAAAGAAACAAATGATAGAAATGAAAGGAATGGCCCAGCATTTGGGAGGCTGAGAAACCAGAGGATCCGGGTTCGCGGCCAGCCTCAGCTACCTAGTGAGGCCCTCCACAAGTAGTGAGACCCTGTTTCAAAATAAAGAATAAAAAATAGGACTGGGGGGTGTAGCTAGGAGGTAGGATGCCCCTGAGCTCAATCCCCAATACTGGGAAAAAAAAAAAAAGAAAGAAAGAAATGAAAGGAACGATGGTGGGAAAGGATGGGCTATCCCAGTAACCGATGGGGGTTCACATTGGAGTCTATTCCTAGAGGAGAGAAAAATGACCAGATGGGAAGCATTGAGTGCCTTTGTTTGTATTTGTGTCAGCAGCTAATAAATTGTCAAAGAAGACCAACTGAGAGTGCGTCTAGCTACGGGAGGTCAGCGCCTTCATCTGATCTGAGCACACCTAAAATGATCTATGTACCAGCCATGCTAATTCCACCCGTTAGTCTATAGACTGAAACTAGAAGAAGCCGAGCAAACCTGAGTCACCCAGTTTAAAAATCTTTATTTTATTTTCCTCACCTGCAAACTGTGCATCTTAGGTATAAAATGATAACATTTATAATTCAGTAAGGGCTAAACTCAAAAGTGCTCTAATGCATTATTAAGACTGAAAAATCAAACAGTAAGAAATCAAAGAATCATGAAGCTTTAGTTCTTATAATGACGTGTATTGGAAGTGCACTGCCTATATACTACACACTGAGAATCTCTCTGGATATGAGCTGATGCATTAAGACCTATCTATAGTATATAGACACGCAATCAGTTGAGCCTTGGCCAGCTCTAATTTCTTCTAATAGGTTTTTATCACATATTGCTTCACTATGGGATGGTCTATGATGGACAGAGACCCCCCCCCCCTTATGGTAATAGTTTTCACTTTGTGTGTCTTTTCTCTAGCAGTACTGTGATGGGCTTCTTACAAATAATATTCCTAAAGTAGCAAGGACTGACTCTATTTCTACCTTGTAGAAATTACATGAGGTAATCACAGTTTAGAGAATGTAAAGATCTTGGTCAATGTAGGTAACTCAGTCACTGGTAGGGCTGAGATTCCAACACACTCAGCCTCTCTCAAGAGCGCTGATCATTTCTACCACCCTCTGCTTGTATGTTAATTTTATCTCATCCCACATCAATGTATGGGTTGGGAAAAATCAGACAATCACTCCAAACACCCTAACTGGGAGGTGGGGGACTCCTTTGTAGAAGGTACAGAGTAGGTGATCTGTGTTAGATGAAGAATTAGCCCAATCTGCTACTGAAAATACCTGGAACAAGATTCATACCTTGTCAGACTCCAAAAGCACTGCGCAAGTACCTGGGTGAGGTGTGTGACTGGGACCGTCCACGTTGCCCACACACCCTCTGGCCGTTTATGATTCTTCTCAATTTCTAATTTTCTTTTTTTTGGTTTTTTTTTGGCGGTACTGGGGATTGAACTCAGGGGCATTCTACCCCCGAGCTACACCCCCAGCCCCATTTTTTTTTTATTCTTTATTTTGAAACCGAGTCTCACTAAGTTGCGGAGTGCCTCACTAGGTAGCTGAGGCTGGCCGCGAACCCGGATCCTCCGGTCTCAGCCTCCCGAATGCTGGGATTACAAGCGTGCGCCACCACGCCCGGCTTCTAATTTTCTGATAGATACTTATCTTAACAGTCTCTCCTTTTTTCTTTTGCTTTCTTCTTTACTTTCCCTCTTTTGTTGTTGTTGTTTTGGTTTGGTTTTGGTACTGGGGATTGAATCCATGGGCATTCTATCCCTGAACCCTCAGCCCTTTTTATTTTTTAATTTTGAAATAGGGCCTCATTAAGTTGCTGAGGATGGCCTCGAACCTGTGATCTTTCTGTCTCAACCTCTCAAGTACTGAGATTACAGGCGTGTACCACCACATCCGGCTTTTTTTTTGTTGTTTTTTTTGATTCTGGGGATTAAATCCAGGGGGCATTCTATCTCTGAGTTGCACCCCAGTTCTTTATAACCTTATTTTAAATTTTGAAACATGGTCTTGCTAAGTTGGTGAAGCTGGCCTCAAACCTGTGATCCTCTTTTCTTCACCTCTCAAATACTGGGATTACAGGTGTGCACCACAACCCCCAGCTACAAGTCTCTCCTTAAAAACAAAGCCAGATGTACGGCCCAGCTACCTTATTAATGGCCCAAGACTCCATGCATATCTTCTCTAGTTTTATTTTGCAATTATGGAAAACATGCGCATGTTATTAGTCCAAAGCAAGAATAGAGCCAAATCCATTCTCTTTTCCCTCGAAAAAGAAAACAAATAAGGAGGGACAAGTGCACCTCCTGGATGATACGCAGCAGGCAATCTGCGGCTTCGTCTTTTTAAATAGGGTACCACGGTATGACTCTTCAATTTGAGCTCATACAGCCTTTCTTTAGTTTCCGATCCTCATTTTATGTTGTGCAGCTCATAAAAAACTGATTCATCTCTGCAGAAACCAGACACTGTGCTCTGAGAGCTCGTCCCAGCAGCCTTTCTAAAGTGAGTCCCAAGAGGAGCAGCTGGAAAGATGGGGGAGGTGGCCAGCAAGATCTAAAAGAGATCTAAAAGAGACCAGCAATGGGGAGAAGGCAGGGGAATGGACAGTATGCACGTTATTAAAGATAAATACAGGCCCTCCTGCCAGCTCCATGCGCCATCCCTATAAAACTGAAATGATGCTTTTCTCACGCCTCTCTGGACTGCAGTGTTGACTCTGATCTTTATTGACAACACGGCATGTGCTCTAACAACAATATCTCACCGAATGGAACAGATTGATAGTCCTACAGATATCACTCTCCCTTTCCAATTTTTCTCAGCTTTCCGAGCAGGCTGTGTGTGGCAAGTAAAGCTCTCAGATGTGCCAGCAGAAGCCAAGTGATGCACGACATTAACTAAGCACCTACCCAAGGCCTCTAACCCAAAGCTCAGATGAAAACTCACCTTAAAAAACAGTAACCAGCCGGGTGTGGTGGTACACGCTTGTAATCCCAGCATTTGGGAGGCTGAGACCAGAAGATCCGGGTTCAAGGCCAGCCTCAGCTACCTAGTGAGGACCCGTATATATATAACTTAAGGAGACCCTGTTTCAAAATAAAGAATAAAAATAAGGCTAGGGGTATAGCTCGGAGGTAGAATGCCCCTGAGTTCAATCTCTAGTACCGCAAAAAAAAAAAAAAAACAGTAACCAGCCGGGCGTGTTGGCACACACTTGTAATCCCAGCATTTGGGAGGCTGAGACTGGAGGATCCGGGTTTACCGCTACCTAGTGAGGCACTCCATAACTTAATGAGACCCTGTTTCAAAATAAAGAATAAAAAATAGGGATGGGGGTGTAGCTCGGAGGTAGAATGCCACTGAGTTCAATCCCCAGTACTGCAACAACAAAACAAAACAACCAAAAAAAAAAAAAAAAAAAAAAAAAAAAAAAAAAAAAAAAAAAAAGTAACCAGCATTTTTTGAGCCAGTTCAAACATGGGGGGAACCTAACTTTGCAAATGACAAGCAAATGCTCACAAACCCACTACTTATTAGCATAGAATACTCCATTTAAAAGAAAAATTCCTAACCGTAAATAGACCAGAGAGCTACAATTATAAACATTCAATGATTGTGATCCATGGTGAAACCATTAAGTAATAAATTGAGGGGCAAAAGAAGATTATCACCTGCTTAACTAAGCGTCCATTGAATCCGTTAAGTCATCTGCCTGGCAATATCTGGGCTACAATGAAAAAGTTGAGAAAAGCTTATTTTCCTCCATATCTAAATATTATTCATTGCAAGCATTTATTTCCAAAGGTACATGTCACTTTGACTGTCAGAAAAAGATCTGCTTGACAGCTACTAATTATACTTAATAATAAATAATATTTATCATTTGCATAATTACTTTCACATTTAAATCACTTCACAGATTTTTGCCTCCTCAGATGCCACGATGCATGTATGGGATTTCAACGCAACTTTGCGGTGCATGGAACCTCGTGATGCTCCCGTGGACCTTGTCCCAAGGAGTACGCTCTCATGAGACACCTGTGGGGTTTCATTGCATCTATGTGTTAACAAATCATTACAACTACACTTTCAGTCCCTGGACATGGGAGTGATTTGGAGCAATGATCTTTTAGAAGATCCCAAGGGAAGTTTTGGCAAAATGCCCAGTTAATGCCAAATCTGTGCAAAGTGCTTGGACAAGGCAAGGATGTGAAGCAATAAGAGGAATGAGAGATGTGTTAAGTTTAAAATAAATATATGAACAGAGAAAGGCAAAGGTAAAGGCAAGGAATTTAACTAAAATAATTGAATGTGAAGGTTTGAATCCCCTGTGCCAGGTACAAGGTGAACATGTACCTAGTGATGGTTACATATTTACCAATTTGTTTTAAGCTTGTAACTAGAAGAGGTCAAAGAAATCTATGTAAAATGGCATGGATTGGAGAATTCTGTGTAAAAGGAAAATCTTGGAAACAACTTAAGTGCCCAACAATAGGGGATTTTTTAAAAGGGGATCTCATATTGTGCAGTAGTAAGCATTTTGCAGGTCAGCTGATAAAGAATATTAAGTTATGTGGGAAGTAGGGCATGGTGGCACATGCCTATAATGACCATACTTGTGATGTGGAGACAGAAGTTCAAGGTCAGTCTCAGCAACTTAGAAAGATCCTTAATGACCTAGAGAGACTATTTAAAAAAAAAAAACAGAAAAGAAAAAAAACTAGGGTTGGGTGTGACTCAGAGGTAGAATACTCCTGGGTTCAATTCCCATTACCAAAACAAACAAACAAACAAACAAATAAATAAATAAAACACATGAGAAATGGTCATGCTATACTGTTAGATGAAAACAATATAGATAAAAATTATGTAAAGAGTATATCTTATTATGATTAATGTTTGTGTAAAATGTGAGTATATATAAATAGTTGTGTGCATACAGATGCATATGAAACTCAGGGAAATTAAAAATAAAATAGATAGTACTTATTTTTTCAAGAGTAGATGTACAGAGAAAATTCTAGAACATTGAAAAAATAGAAGACACTAGAGCATCGAAAGAACTCCCATGTTCATGAATAGGCAGAATTGATATCCTTAACATAGATATATCACTAAAAGTAATCTACAAATTCAATCCCATTCCCATAGAAATATGAATGACAATCTTCACAGAACTAGAGAAAAACAATCCTAAAATTCATATGGAAGAATAAAAGACCCCAAATAGCCAAAGCAATTCTGAGCAAGGAGAGCAATACTGGAGGTATCACAATACTATTAATACTATAGCATGATTCAAATTATATTACAGAGCGAAAATAATAAAAACAGCATGGTACTGGCCTAGAATCAGACATATAGACTAATGAAATAGAATAAATACACAGAAACAAACCTGCACAGATCCTCGGCAAAGGTGCCAAGTGTATAGGTTCATTGGAGAAGAGACAGCCTCTTGAATAAATAATGCTGGGAAAACTGGTTATCCATATATAGGAGAAGGAAACTGGATCCCTATCTCTCATCCTGCATAAAAGTCAACTCAGAATGGTTCAAAGACCTAGGAATAAGTGCAGAAACTTTGCAACGACTGAAAGAAAACAGAGTCAACATTCTAACAGGCAGGCACAGGCATTCACTTCCCTCACTAGGACAACTACAGCTCAGGAAATAATACCAAGGATCAATGAATGGGATCACATCAAATTTAAAAAGCTTCTGCACCGCAAAGGAAACAATTAAGAGCACGAAGAGAGAATGTACAGAAAGGGAGAAAATCTTTGCCAGCTACTCTTTAATACAGGATTACTATACAGAATATACGAACAACTAGAAAATCAAGAACTAGACACCCCCCATAAGCAAATAACCCCTTCAATCAATAGACAAGTGAACTTAACAGGTACTTCTCAAAAGAAGAGGGGCAAATGACCAACAATTTTATGAAAAAGTATTCAAATCTTTAGCCTTCCGGGAAATACAAATCAAAACTACCCTGGGATTCCATCTCATATCAGTCAGAATGGTAATCATCAAGAATACAAATGACAGTAAATGTGGCGGAAGATGTGGGGAAAAAGGAACTCTTTTACTCTCTTGGTGGGAATGTAAATTAGTATAACTGCTGTGGCAATTAGTATGGAGGTTCTTCCAAAAACAAAAAATTGAACTACTATGTGACCCAGCTATAAGACTTCTAGAGTGATCAACAAATTCAGAAAAGTAGAGGGATACAAAAATCAATCTACCAAAATCGTTAGATTTTCTATGTGCCAACTGAAAAAGGAATCTGGAAAACAATTCCATCACAATAACCTCAAAAGCCGGGCGTGTTGGTGCACACTTGTAATCCCAGCATTTGGGAGGCTGAGACCGGAGGATCCTCAGCTACCTAGTGAGGCATTCTACAACTTAATGAGACCCTGTAAAGAATAAAAAATATGGCTGGGGGTATAGCTCGGAGGTAGAAAAAAAACTAGAAATAAATCTATATAAAGAGGTAAAGGAAAGAAATTAAAGATCTTTAAAGATAGAAAAATATCCCATGCTCTTGGATAGCCAGAATAAATATAAAAATAGTGATTCTACCAAAAGTGATCTACAGATTCAAAGCAATCCCTATTAAAACACTAATGTCATTCTTCGCAGAGCTAGAAAAAAAAATCAATCCTAAACTTCATATGGAAAAACAAAGACTCATAATAGTCAAAATAATTCTTAGCAATAAGAACCATGCAGGAGGCATTACAATACCTGACTTCAAATTATACTACAGATCTATAGTAATAAAAAGAGGATATCAGCACAAAAACAGACACATGGACCAACGAATCAGAAGATACAGAAACAAATCTACACATGTATAGTCAATTGATTTTCAACAAAGGTACCAAAAACATACACCAGAGAAAAGACAGCCTTTTCAACAAATGGTGTTGAGAAAACTGGTTATCTATTTGCAGAAAAATGGAATTCAACCTCAACCTTTTAGCCTTCACAAGAGTCAACTCAAAATGGATCCAAGACCCAAAAATCAGACCAGAGACCTAGAAATCTCTAGAGGAGGGCATAGGTCCAACACCAACATATAGGCACAGGTAAAAAAAAACTTCCTCAACAAGACCCCTAAAGCTCAGGAAGTTAAAATAAGAATTAATAAATGGGATAGCATTAAAAGAAAAAGTTCCTGTCCCAACAAAGGAAACCATCAAGAGTCTAAAGAGAGAGCCTACAAAATAGGAGAACATCTTTGCAAAGTACTCCTCTGACAGAGTACTAATATCTTGTATGTACAAAAAACTTAAAAAATTAACACTAAAAAAAAAGCTGATTCAAGAAAGGGCAATTAAACTAAATAGACACTTCACAAAAGAAGAAATACAGATGGCCAATAAATATATAAAAAATGTTCATTAGTGTCAGGAAGATGCAAATGGAAACTACAGTGAGATTCCATCTAACCCCAAATCAAATGGCAATCATCAAAAATGCAAACAATAAATGCTAGCAAGAATGTGGAGGAATAACACTGTTATTAAGTGTTATAAAAGATATAAGAGTTATCAGAGTTAGTCATCATTCCAATCCTGACAGGTGGATTGCAAATTAGTGCAGTTGCTATGGAGGATCAGTGGGGAGGTTCCTCAGAAAACTGAGAGAATGGATCCATCATATGCTACAAATATGCCGCTCCTAGGTATCTTTCCAAAGGTACTGAAATCAGAATACTGTAGTGATGGATACATAGCCATGTTTATAGAAACAAAATTCACAATAGTCAAATTATGGAACCATCCTAGGTCTCCATCAACAGATGAATGGATTACAAAATTGTGGGATATGCAGACAATGGAATTCTACTCAGCAATAGAGAAGAATAAAACTGTGTCATTTGCAGGAAAATGGATGGAACTGGAAAACATTATGTTAAGTGAGATTAGCCAGTCACAGAAAGTCATATGTTTTCAAAGTAAAGAGAGTCATATGTTTTCAAAGTAAAGAGTCATATGTTTTCATATGACTTTCACAGAAAGTCATATGTTTTCAAAGTAAAGAGTCATATGTTTTCTCTCATATGCAGAAGCTAGGGAGTAATTGGGATACCAGAGGGACTTCAGATAATGGAAGAGAAACTCCAGTGGAGTGAGGGAGGGGGTCTAGGGGATAGTGGGGGTGGGAGGGAAGGAGAATCAATGAAGGAAACCCTTCTACTGATGTTAGGTACATAGGTGAAATCACCAATGCTAATCTCAATATCATGTACAGGGAAGAAGAGAGAGCCAGGGGTAAATCTCACCAAGTGCTGTATGAACATATGAACCCATCACTCTGAAATACATTGTGATATGAGACTACTATGCATCAATAGTATATAATAATATAATAATAATATAATAGTATATAATAGTATAATAATAGTATATATGATACTATTATTAGAGAGAGCGAGAGTGAGAGTGAGAACAAAAGAACTGGGTGTGGTGGCTCACATCTTTAATCCCAGTGCTTTTTTCATACATATGATTGACCCCCATTTAAAAAGGAAAAAATATTTACATTGCTATTCATCTTTCTAGAGTTGCCATGGAAGAAGCAAACCCACCTTTCCACAGCATCCTCTTTCGTGACATGTTAGCCAAAGTACCTTACCTCAATCTTTACTGCATACTGGAATCACCTGCAAGGCTCAAAATACACCACTACATGATCCAACTCCCAAGACAACCATGTTTAACTGGTGTGAGGTGCAGCTTGGGCTTTAAGACTTTTAAAAGTTCCTAAAGAGATTCAGTTGTATAGACAAAGTTAACCACTGAGACCAGAGACATCTCTCTCCTGAAGGAAGGCAGACTGTTCTTCATTCTATTTTAGTTTCTGATGCTTTTGGAGATATTTGTATGTCTCTTTGAGGTGCCTTTGGAGGATCCTCACAGCACATCTTGTACCCGCTATTTTCAAACACATCATTATAAGCCGCCAAATTTGAAGAATGTTCAGTCAAGTAGTTTTCCCCAACTTGGTAGCAGATGGGTACAATTTCTTTTATGTTTACCATTCTGACCTTGTAAGCATAATTATTCTTATAGACAAATAACTGAAATTTAGAGGCTACTATTTTTATAGTTAAATACAGAATGTCCCCTGGAGACCTCATAGATTGGTGTTCAGAGTTGGTATAATTAAGTCATGAGGGTTGTAATCGCATTGTAATGGATTTATCTAGCTGATAACCTAGCCTGGTGGGGTATGTTTGGAAAAGGTGAATCTCTGGGGGTTTGGCCTTAGGGACTGTACTTGTCTCTTTGAATCCCCTTGCTTGCTGACTCTCTCTCTGCTTCCAGCCCTTGTGATGTAAGAGCACAATTTCTCTCTCTCTCTCTCTCTCTCTCTCTCTCTCTCTCTCTCTCTCTCTCTCTCTCTCTCTTTCTCTCTCTCTCTCCTTCCTGCCACCATGCCTGAACTCCACAGACCAGGCCTCACATGGACTGAACTCCAAGAAATGAGCAAATAAACCTTCCTCTATGCTGTATGGTCAGGTCTTCTGGATTATAGCAGTGGGAATATTGACCAAGATAACTATGAAGCTAGCAGATTTTTTAAAAATTAGGGGAAGCTCAAGTCTTCTTAATCCAACTTACAGAAGTGCCAGGTGTCTTTCTTTTACTTATACCACCGATACTTTGTCAGGAGTGAACAAAAGAAAAGCACATGAATGGGGATGTAGTAGGGCTATCAACACAAAGGGAATGAAAATACTTCACACAAAAGACACAATGTGTTTGGCCATTAGCGAGGTTTAGTCAGCTGTATTTACAGTCCCATAAATGGGAAGAAATGTCATGATAAAAGGACATTTTATGAATACAGGGAAAAACACATCCAATTGCATAAATAATTCATAGACAGAGCAAAGATCACAGAGTTGGCTCTGATAACAAAGTGACTAAAATAAGTGTTGATGTGTTTCTCCAATCATTCCGTCTGCTAGTCCAGGTATGGGATGGGGTGGGAGGATAAAACTATTATAGATCTAGTAAAAGTTAAGCAAACAATAAAAACCTACAGTGGAGATGAATTCTAAATTTGTGATTCTTTGAACAATTTTCAAAATTATCTCACTTGCTATGTTAATCCAATCTCAAGGCCATTAATTCAAATGCAGGTGCTTCTAGAATCCCAGAACTAAAGATCATCAAAGATTATTAAAGAACCATGTTCACCCCCTCATTTTGCAGGCAAGAAAACTGAGTTAATAGGTGACTATCTGATAAGCCAGAAGTTCACAGAATTCCTGTCAGTGCCCAAGACAAGGTTAAAATATAGTCTTCTATTTTGTCTTCACTTAATTACTCAATATTCTCTATCCATTTCATCATAACCAATACACTGGTGCTTGAAATTAGAACATTCCAATAACAGTCAAAATACAACAGTGTTTCCATTGTCTTTGAACAGAACATTAAATAACTGACAATCATAATCTGAGCTTCTTTCCAGGTGAATTATAATGTGTTAAGCTCTATTTCAACATTGATTTGTAATATATTTTCTAGTACATTAGTCTTCCCCTGGTCTCCTCATGAAGCTCTTTGCTACATGCCTATTAGAATTCCTAAACTTAACAATGTGGTGGGGGATACATCTATACCTACCAGGTCCAACAACAACAACAAAAATAGTGGTTGCTACTTACAGAAAGAAAGAAAAAAACAGAAAGTCCATAAATGTACACAAAATGCAGTCTTTCATTCATTTCCTCTGTGAAAAGCAGAAAATAATTGGATTTAGAATGCAAACTGCAGCAGCATACACACGGCTTAAAGAAATACAAGATTCTTTTATGCAATATCAATTATACTTGGAATATTCTTGGTGTGTGTGTGCATGTGTGGTACTGAGGATGAAACCCAACAGTGTTCTGTCTCTGAGCTACACCCCCAGCCCTATTTTACTTTTTTTTTTTTTTTTTTTGAAACAGGGTCTCATTATGTTGCTGAGGCTGACCTTGAACCTGCGATCTTCCCATCTCAGCCTCCCAAGTACTGGGATTACAGGTGTGCACCACTGAACCCTGAGTATTCTTAGCAATTTTAATCAGGTGAAGTGCATCATTAGTTACTCAAGGCCACTGAAAAAGTAGAAGTCCTCACTTAAAAGACACAAGTGACCTTCTTATGTAATGGAAATATAAATGCATTTCGAGCTTATTTGTGGTTGTTTATTTCTATCCTAAACAGCAGTTTCTCGGATTTCAGGATAAAAAGCAAATTGGCAGGTAAGGAGGTCTAAGTAATACAGCACAGAAACAAGAAAGCAAGGGGATTCCAAGACCCAAGCGCAGTCCCTAAGGCCACATGACCAGGAACCCAGCTTCTCCGGCCACACCCACCTGCCTAGGTGATAACCCAGTAAGTCCACTACAATGGATTTTGACCACCCAGTGAGTCCATTACAGTGGATTTATCCACTGATGAGCTTACAACCCTCATGACTTAATTATACCAGCTCTGAACACATGAGCTCTTCTCTCTCTAACTCATAACACTAGGTAACAGGGATGTGTTACTCATCTTCTCCCCCCTTTGTGCATTTATCAAGCAGGGGGAAAAAAAAACCAACACCTTAGAAGAAGTTATGCTTCTGCTTGGGAGGGAACTGGAGATACACACCCTGCTCCTGGAAGAGGAATCGCTAATGCTATTGGCCCGTGAGCAGAAGGGGCAGTGGGTGGCACTACTGCACTGGAAAGTGACCAATGTGTCACACTGTCTGTCCCGGCATTCCAGTGAATAAGTCATGTGAGCTTAGGCTTGTCCTGTAATCTGGGGGTATGGAGAGAGAGAAAGGGGGCAACAGGCGTCTTGTAGGATCCCACATAACAGAACAGGGGCTAGCTCACTAATAAGTAATACCTGGTTCTAGTTAGTGACTGCTCCTGGTATCCAGATTCCTTGTCAGGGACTTTTGAGCCCCACTTTGGAGGTGTGTTATGGGAGGAGACGTGACATGTATGTGGAGTACACAGCACAGTCCCTGGTACACAATTTATTGTCAAAGAATATTAACAGGAGGCTTTTGGACTAGCAGCTAAACTTTTATTATCAAACTGGTTTATGTAACACGAGGCATCCTGAGCCTCCGGATAAAATAGATCCATGTGTTCCAAGAGATGCCAAGCTCTTTGAAATTCTAAATAGCAGGTTGTGCTATTTCAGGTAAGAAGAAGCTGTTGGCTGGGCATTCGTTCCCTGGAGACACAGGGGCTGACTAAAGGACCCAGGGTGTTGAAACCAGCCTGGCATTGGATGGTAAGCCATCACCCCGGCACTGCTGCCTCCTGTGAAGCAGAAGGCTCTCATGCAAATTGCTTTCTGAATCATTAGCTGTCATCCATCCCCATCTCTCTTCCTGCAGCTGTTCTTTCTGATTCTGCCTGCAAACTTTTCACACTGGGCATGCTCCCCAGCCAAACAAGTCGCCTCTCAGCAGCCTCTGTTCCTGCCAAGGGCTAGAACCCAACCACAGAGACAGGCCAAATATAGGTGAGGCCTGGGCTCGTATATTTGCTGAGGGAAAAATCAATGGCAATAGATGCCTTTGGAATTAATTTTCACACTGGTTCACATGGGAATATCAGGAGTTGTGAGCCACTATTTTAAAATTATCTGCCTCTTATTTTTTTGAAAGTTTCCATCATCTAAGAGGTATCTTAGATCATGTTCTTCCAATTGACTAGAGTCATGATGGTGACAATTTATGGAATGTAGGTTCTAAGAATTTTGAGGTCCACTCAGGAGAAATGAAATGATACATGCAGTGTAAGAAGCTCCTATGGAAATCACTTCTCAAGTATATGTTTTTCATATATCAGCAGCACATGAAATACAATTCAATCAGGTCGAAAATCCAAAGAGGGATACAGGCCCAGCCCCAAGCACTGGGAATTGTAAGCACTGAGGGAACGAAAGTAAGTTGGATATTAAACTGGACAATGCATAAGAGGCTACAGGAAACTAGTTTGATTACATCTGCAGAGATATTATCCAATAAATGTACAAAGAAAATCATCAATTTCCATTTTTCTTGGTTTAGGGTTTGATAAAAATGTATTCTTGCTTTATCTCTAACTGCAGCTTAGTAGTCTCAAAACTCTTCTGAAATAATGAAGAGAATAAATATGTTTAAAAAATAAGAAAATTGTGTGTTACATTTAATTCATGTTTACAGCTTTTAGTGGTTATATATTCTGCCCATCAACTGGCTTAGTGCCAAAGAAGATAACATAGCCTTGTCTATTTAGCTCTGAACCATTATGTTATGCTCCATTTTATAAAACAAGCATGGTAAACATTGGCTGAATAATCACCATTCCATATAAGTAGACTGGTTGAGAATAAACTAAGCTTCACCTCTGGATTTAGTAACAACTTGTTGAAAAACTGAAGGAGGAATAGGCACTCATTCTATCTGAATAGCTAAAGGACAAGATAAAAGGGGAGGATATTTTACTCAAATCCTAATTTCCTAGCATGGTTAAATGTAATATCTAAAATTAAATAATGTGAAACCTTCTAACATTATTTTATTTGTATTATCCCCCCTAAAATTCATGGTTAGCATAAAACCTAAGCATAAGTAGGGAGAAACCTCCATATTGTCTTATATCTGAAATCAAGTTTTCATGTTTTCTTCACATGCTTCTTTGCACAAATACAGAGGGAAAAGTAGCTGATCAGCCCACCCAAAAGCAGAATGATGACAACAATGACTACTATTACTACAAATAATAATAATAATAATAATAATAATAATAATAATAATAATGTTTTCTACAGTTTGAATCACAAAATCTAAAATGTTTGAAGTTTCTCCTATTTACGCAAACATACCTAAAGAACCAAAATTAAATTGCACTTAGACCAGGGAGACAAGACTCTCCCACAAATTTAAAGAGTAAGGATTCCCTTATATACTGGTTGAATAAAAGTATGAGTCTACCTACAGTTACAGCTAGAAAAGAGTGCTACCTATGATAACTTGGTATGAAGAGGGGTCAGGGGGATTAATTTTATTTATGAACATAGTATATATAATAATTTATCAAAATTTCCTATGCTGTATAATATGCATCTCCTCTTTTAATCCTTACCAAATGAACATTGTGAGAAATGTTTAATCATTATTCTTACCCCCTAGATTTAGAAACTGAGAGGAGAGGCATAGTATGTTCAAATCACAACATATGGTGGCTCTAAATGTTTTCAGGACTGTCTGTTGGAACTGCGTGAAATTCTTTTCTCTTCTCCTTATCTGAGCCTTTCATCTTCCTCTGAGGTCAGTTCAAGTCTTAGTACTAACTTTGCCTGATTTCTGCTATCCATGCAAAAATACTTTCTGGCTTCCTAGAGAATTTAGTCATTCTTAGTAAATGCATGACATGTGGAGGAGCTCAACAAATATTTTTTGAATGGATGAGTCAATAAACATTTAAAACAGCATTGAAATTGCAACTTAATGCAAAGAAAAATAGGCTTTGAGAAGTTAGTTAACTTTCTCCAATGCATAAATAAGAAGTGATTGAGTCAGAACTCAAATTTTAAAGTATATGTGAAAAACCATCAGGAGAGTTAGAATTATCTTCATCAGGATAAGTCCAGCCTAAATGCTTCATCAGCAGTCTCTAAGTAACATGAAGGACCTAATATACTTCTTTTCCTTTGCATCCTTCAAGATGATGGGCAAAAAATTATTCCAATGAACAGAAGGCTTAAATTTTCTCTGTCGGCCTCCATATTTAACTTTGAGTTATTTCCTTTTCTAGTTCACATAATGACCTTGACCAAGCAGCTTTTCTTTATAGCCTCCATTTCTTCTTCTATAAAATATTATTGATAGGTCTTGCTCTACCTGCCTCATAGAGATGTGCACAAAAAGCTTTCTGAAAAGTGGAACAAAACACTCTTCACAAGCAAGCAAATATTTTAAATGCCATTGCTATATAACTCCTTGAGAGGAACCTTTTTATGGTAAAAGAAACCTTAGCTTATCAGCTATACAGCTAAACCGTGAAAATTTAAGGCAGGACATTCTTGGAGCAATAATAATTTCAAATAAATCCCTCTAAGGATAAGTAAAGAGTAGTCAAAAACTCCTTTCTGAATTATTTTGATTTAATATGGAAGGCATTCTTTAAGAAGTTATGGAAATTTAGATACAGAGACTCAAGCCCTAGATTTCAGTGTGACATTTTTTTTTTCTGAATTTCTTTTGCCAGTCTTGCTATCAGTTTGGTTACAATGTAATATATTACTGCATTTCATTTCTAGGCAAGAACATTATTTACTCACAGGAGAAATACTTTCTTGAGGAAAGATTGTCTTTGGGAACTTTCAAGGACATTTGAGAAATACTTCAGCCCAAGCCACAAAATTACGAACATTTGTTTGTGCCTCTGAGTTCCAAGGGAATAATTTTTTTAAAAATCTTTCATTTAAGTTTATTACAAACATTCATCTTCCCTTTCCAAATAATAAGCAATTAACGAAACTTCAATGATTTCCACTTTCCCTAGGTGTCATTGTATAATGCATATTTTTAAACAGTTCACATCATTTTTGCCTCTTTCAACATTTTTTGTCTCCCTCTCAGATTTTTGACCTTGTGTGAAAAGTTTTATTTATCACTTACAACTTACTGTGAATAAATATGTTGCTGGAATTCACCCATATTTACTTACTTTTGCTTTTTTAAATCTGTTTCTAACTTAGTAAACTATGTCCAAAAATACCATGTGACTAGAATATGATATTTGTATAAAGACTATTTGCTGGACATGGTCCTCCATGCTTATTAACTTCTAACTCTATAAAATATTATGAATTATCAATTGACCGATGAGAAATAGAAGCACAGCAAGCTTAAGTTACTTGCTTGAGGTCACACACTAGGGGTCAGCATGATTTCTTCTGAAACCAGTCACTAGAAGGTACCACAGTCCTTCCCTACACCCAGTAAAAAAAAGAGAGAAAATTTTTGCCAGCTACTCCTCTGTATCTTGAATATACAAAGAATTTAAAATACTTAACCCTAAAAAAATCCAATTAGCCCAATCAAAAAATTGGCAATGGAACTGAAAATGTTCTTCTCAAAGGAAGAAATACAAATGGCCAAAAAGCATAGGAAAAAAATGTTTAATGTTATGAGCAGTCAGGGAGATGCAAATCAAGACTACGCTGAGATTCCATCTAACTCCAGGTAGAATGACAATTATCAAGAATACAAATAATAATAAATTATGGTGAGGATGTGGATAAATAGGAACCTGTACATGCTGTTGGTGGGATTGTAAATTAGTATAGTAAGGAAATCAGTTTGGAGGTTCCTCAGAAGACTTGATAGAGAGCCTCCATATGACCTAGCTGTACTATTCCTGGTTATCTCTCCAAAGGAACTGAAGTCAAAATAGTATGGTGATATATACATATATCTCTGCTTATAGCAGCACAATTCATAATATCCAAATTATGGACCCAAACTAGGTGTCTGTCAGCAGACGGATGGTAAAGAAAATGTGGTATATCCACATAATGGAGTTTTACTCCGCCATATAGAAGAACATAATCATGTCACCTGCAGGAAAATGAATGGAACTACAGAATATTATGCTAAGTGAGATTAGCCAGTCTCAAAATGTGAACAGGTTATATGTTTTCTCTCATATGTGGAAGCTAGAAAGAAACCAGGAAACAAAGAGACTTCAGATAAGTAAGAAGAAATACCAGTAGAATAGTGGAATGGGTTTTGGAGAAGGAAGTGGGGAGCACAGGCAGAATTCTTGATAAAGGAATCAGTTCAAGCAATCCTGTGCGTACCTATGAAGTTCTCGATACTAAGTTCAATACGATGAATGGGGAGGGAGAGACTGGGTGGGATTTGAGGGGAGACACACCAGGCGCTGTGTATATGCATGTTTGTGCCTCTCTAAACCTCAATAAGCCAGGCGTGGTGGCGCACGCTTGTAATCCCAGCATTCGGGAGGCTGAGACCAGAGGATCCGGGTTTGCGGCCAGCCTCAGCTACCTAGTGAGGCACTCCGCAATTTAGTGTGATCCTGTTTCAAAATAAAGAATAAAAAATAGGGCTGGGGGTGTAGCTCGGAGGTAGAATGCCCCTGAATTCAATCTCCAGCACCGAAACAAAACAAAACAAAACAAAACAAAAAAACAACTCAATAAGATCTATGATCACAATGCACCAACAGAAGTATATGAAAATAATGCAATAATATAAAGTCAAAGCACTCTCCCCAAAGAAGATATTCTGACTGGAGAGTAAACCAAGGATTATTTATAGTGATTATTTTGAATCTTGCAACATTCCCTGGAAGGCGCCATCAATGACACAGAGTCCTCCCCAGATACTGAATCTGTTGGCACTTTTGTCTTGAACTTCCTAGACACTAGAACCCTAAAAAATATTTTTTGTTGTATACAACTTACCCAGCCAAAGTATTCTGTGGCGCCACGACAGTCTCCCTAGATTGCCTGTTTCTTTGAATTCCTCATCACTGGTATCACCTTATTAACACCTTTCTCCATTTTCAGTTCAAACAGCACTTAGGGAAGTCTTTCTTGGAATTCCTGACAACACTGTATCTCCTTTGACTTGCTCTCATAGTATCACATTTTTATTGTCTATTTCACATGAATTTGTATAATTGTTTCATAACGGAACTCTTTCTTCCTATGGGTATCTTTAGTATCACCGGGCTCTCCAAAATATAAGATCCATGACTACAGGTCTGGGTGAGTAAGGTACAAGCCTTGCTTACCAGTGAATCTTCAGTATCTGGCACACAATAAGCCTCCAAGCAAACTGCTCAGTAAAAAACTATAGTAATTTATTGTAAGAACAAATGAATAGTTGGCTGAATCAATGATTTTATTTGCCTATGACAGAAGCAACATGCCCCTAGAACCGTTTTCCAACTGGGTTCCAGTTTCCTGTCTACACTACTGAATGGAACAGATAAAAAACAACCAAGCTCGGACCCGGCCATTATGCAGATAGCCTGAAGTTGATGCTGGGTTGAAATAAAGGACACAGTATGCATAATTCTACTGGCTGACCTATATATAGAACAGAGTCTTGGGTAAAAAAAACTCTTCTTTTACTATATTTGGGTGAAGGATGAAATAGGATTATCAGGCCTATTAGTTCTGATATTTAATTCTGTTGTCCCATTTCAACATTCATTTCCGTGAATTTGAATACCTTTAGGTGAAGTTCATCCAAGCATTTATACCACTTTGATGACTAGTGAAATATCAATTGATACACAGAAAGAAACTTCCTAAATTTCGCAGAGAACACATTAGCATGAACTTAAAAATGCAGCACTCGGGCTCGCTGGCATGCACAGAATCAAATGACTATTGTTAAAGTAGGAACTTGATGGCTGTATTGAGAAATGGCTTTCTCTTTGAAAGCCAGGAAATTAGAAATATTTTAATGAATCACACTTTTCCATCTAGGTGACTATAAAAGTCAATATTTATATATGAGGTTTAAAAGGCACTATTGTGAGTGTATTCTGCTACAGAAGATAAGGAAAAGTTGCCCCCTCATTTCCAAAGCACAATATGGGATCACAAACACACACATACACACACACACACACTGCAACAGCAACTACAAAATGCCTCAACTCATATTTATTCTTAATTGTTAAATAATTATACTCAGAGGAATAAAAAACTTTAAAAAGAATTGCACTCTGAAGAAGATTTTTACATACTGATGACTATGTTGAGCGTGATTCATCACAAAAAAAATCATGAAAGTGCAATTCTTCATTGCAAATGCTTAAGAATATATTCAAGATGCTGAATAAAGATTGTACACAACTTCAGGTTGCCTTCAGACTGGAAACATGTAGAAATTTTTCTACCTTCTTGTACTCCTCCTTGTATTTTTTCTATCTTCCTTATGTCTGTTTAGCTGCTATAATCAAATTATATTGCAGAGAATAAGATAGAAGCCCCACTGGTCTTGAAGAGAAATAGAGAGGATTGGGCAAAGTTTTCTTTACTCTCTAAAATGTTAAAGTCAAACTTATCGAATATCTACTAATACCTACTAAGTGAAAAACAAAGCAAGATAGTAAAGGATTGAAAAATTGATAATATATATTTTCTGGCTTCAAGAAATTAACACTGCTAAAGAGATATCTAAATAAGCGAAGGAAAAACATTAAAGAATTTTTAAATAGCATTTTAGATAGCACCAAGTCAATGAAGTGAGCTAATACACACTACTGTGAGAACAATATTAATATCATTGGTAAAAATTGGCAACTGTATTTGGAGTAGAAAGGAGAACTTTGCTGAAGAACTCTATGAGCTTATCATGGTTTATTGATTAATTGATTTGTTGATTCTATAAAGGTCAGTTTTTGTTGTTGTTATTGTTTTTTTGGTACAGGAGATAGAACACAGGGACGTGCTACCACTGAGTTACACCCTCAGCCCTATTTATTTATTTATTTATTATTTTGAGACAGGGTCTCACTAGTTGCTAAGAGCCTTGCTAAGTTGATGAGGCTGGTCTTGAACTTGTGATCCCTCTGTCTCAGCCTCCCAAGTACTGGGATTACAGGTGTGCTTCACCACACCCAACTAAGGTTAGCATGCTTTGAAGTCCTTAACAGCCAACTAGGATTTGGGCCCATGAATAATTTCGAGGAACTTTCTGGGCAGGGGAAATAGGAATCCACTGGAACACAAGAGAAGGAAAACAGTTTGTTCCTCAGGTAACTGAGGGCCCTCCAGGTGAAGAATTCCAGCATTCTTGAGTGGAAAATTAAGGGTTCCATAACTAAGCACTAGATGAAAAGAAGAAAGAAAAGAGAGAGACAGACTAGAGTATGTAAAGTTTGTGGGGTTCACATACGTAAAGTTTGTGAAGTTCACTGATAGGCATTTTCATGCAGTGGGTATTTTGCCTTGTAGATATTTCTTCTGTGTAGCCCATTCCAAGTTGGTAACCAGTGTGTCTTGTTGTCCATTAGCCACTAATGGCTGCATGATTTAAACATTGTACCATACAAAAAAGACAAAATGCAAAGCGACTGAAAAATAAAGCCTTAAATTTTGCAAATAGACTATCATGAAACCAATGTAACTGGAAATCTAGATGAAATACGCAAAGCAAATGAGAATACCGTGAAGACAAGTAGTGCACAATTAAAAATAGCAGGGGTACAATAAGGACTACAAAGGAAAGATGCGTATTAAATGATTTGTAGAAGGCTCTAAGATAATCAGTAAACTCCTTGCATGTATTTTTGTCCTGTTTGATTTGAGCTGTTAATATTGAATATTTGGTGAAGGACAGAGATCTGTTCTATAATCCAATTTTGTTGAGATAGTCATTGAAGATAATAGCTATTATTTTTTATTCTAACAATTATGCAAAATTACAGTGTACCTTAATTTTTACTGGCTATAAGAGGAAATTTGCTGGCTTTATTCATTTAATGGCAATGAACTTCAACATAAATTAAAATTCTCCTTTAAAAATTATTTTAAGTGCATCTTTGGTCATTATTGGTAATTTTAGGAATTTGTATTTTTCTGAATATAAACTGTCCTTGATTAACAAAGATTCTTTAACTTAAGTAGAATTTTTTTTTATAACAGAGGTCATATCTAGGTCCAATAAGCAAACTTTATGTTAAAAGACATTTAGGTTAAAATTTCCTAAGAGAAGAGCATTCCAACTATATAATCAGCTGATTTATAAGGTATTGGACATTCTGTGATCAAAGCACTCGTTCACAGCCAAATGAGCCTGCAGCGTGGATAGTGTTGATTTCTGTATTGGAAATTGGATGAGGCTGTCTGTGGCCTCCCTCCAACTGCCAAGGTTTCCTCAGCACAACTGAAACTAGAACAGAATTTCCCGAAATTACTAGAAACAAGAGTCCTTTAAAATGTTCCACCAACAAAGGAGACTGTACGTCAACCAAGACCTACAAGATGTGGAAATTCACAGGGAGCGTCATAGCTCTGCTGCATCCCAGAAGTCCTCTGGTCAAGAAGCACCCAATTTTATAAAATCCAGCATCACCTAAATATATTTTAGCATGAAATCCTTTTTCCTTTTTTTTCCCCTTTCACTTAACAACAATTAACGTTCTATGGAAACATAGGTAATCTATTCAAAATATTTAATGATATTAGGGTAAAGGCACTAAACAATTAGGCAGATGTCAAATTAGAATGACCATGAAATTAGTATTCTGTAGAACAGGCTGGGGAGATTCAGTTTAAAAACTAAGAGCCTATTTAATAATCTGTGCTAATCATCTGCAAAGCTGTTTTAATTATCAGATTGTTTTCTTTACATTTGTTGGACCTGAATGTAACTGATATGATGTAAATGATTTTAAAAATGTCTTATGTATATGACTGTCACATGTTCCTAGCTTTAAATGCACTTCACTAAGTCTAAAAAAGAAACCTTGTCAGGTGTGTTTGCGCACCCAGTAATCCCTGTACTTAGGAGGCTGAGACAGGAGGATCACAGGTTTGAGGCCAGTCTCAGCAAGTAGTGAGACTCTCATCAACCTAGCAAGATCCTGTTTCAAAATAAAAATAAAATAGGGCTAAGGGTATAGTTCAGAGGTAGAATGCTCCTGGGTTCAATCCCCAGTACCATACACACATACGTACATACATACATACATACATACATAATTTTTTATTATTGTTATCTTTTTTATTTTTTGCTAATTGGGAGTTGAACTCAGGGAATTGTACATCCAAGCTACATCTCCAGCCCTTTTTTAAATTTTATTTTGATATAAGGCCTAAGTTGCTGAGGCTGACCTTGAACCCGTGATCCATTCCTTTCTCAGCCTCCCAAATACTGGGATTATAGGCACCAACATGCCCAGCTCTTTACCTTTGAAAATTGACTCCTCACTTAAATAAAACTAAAACCAATTTTTGAATCTGAACAGAAAGTCTACAAAATAAATTAGTGGAAATCAGCAAGAGCTAAAGTAAAACAAGTTTTCATTAATCATGAAAAATCTCTTCTTAAATCTGATTTGAAAAATAAATAGTAAGGATTTGTTATTAGGTTGTTTTTCTCTGGTGATTACCACTTGTCTTGGAGGGTACAAACATTTACTTAGATAACTTGTTCTAGTTTCCAGCTTCTGTAATATCATGATAAAAATAATGTTTGAAGTAATGAGTGTGCATTTGTATAAAATCCCCCCCTACACACACACACACACACACACACACACACACATACACACACACACCCTCTGATAGACACTGAAGAAATAACAATTGTAACAAAAGATGTAAAGGCTCATAAAACTGGTTGAAAGAGGGAATAGAAATCCCACAAAGAATGTCTACTGTTTATCTTTCAATACAGTGTGATATTTGAATATAAAACTCATTAGATACTTCAAATAATAAATAAACAAATGAATTGTCTTCCTAAGAAAGAGGCCAAAGAAAATGTGGCTGTCCACTTTAGCCAGAAGAAAGCTAACAGGGAATTTATTCATAGAATTAAGTAGGCCAAGAAATGTGAAGAAAGAGGAAATTACTCAAATACGGCAAAACAAACACCAGAGTTTTAGAAGCACTTTCTGATACTCAGAACAATAAATATAACCTTTTTTCTTTTGATTTTGGTCAAGGTCAATGAGATGCTAGTGTCGCCATGAAGTCAATTCTCACGGCCCAGTTCAGAACTAGAGAGGCTGCGGGCCTTAGAAGACAGTGGTGGCAAGCTGCCGTTGCCATCCTAGTGCTTGGATTATTTTAAAAAATGATGAGACTACACTTCTTGCTATCTAGCTTCCAAGCCAGATTGGTG
This sequence comes from Graphiurus murinus, assembly GCA_004027655.1. Classification (NCBI taxonomy): domain Eukaryota; kingdom Metazoa; phylum Chordata; class Mammalia; order Rodentia; family Gliridae; genus Graphiurus; species Graphiurus murinus. The sequence goes on from PVLC010014188.1 coordinate 27,957, forward strand.
GTTTCCAGTGGATGATCTAATGTATTACAATACAGAACTCAGTTGGATGGAACGGCCCTCTTGGGTGGTTGAAAAATCGACCCTCCTCAATTGTCACTCACCACCGTCTGCAAACACTTCTCTTCTCTGCCACATGTGAGCCATCTTTGACTGTGCCCTGGACAGTGAGATTCATCTGATTTCCCTCCTCCTGGACAGAGTCTTGTTTTTGCATTATGGCCAAAAGGATATGGGCCTCCCACTTCCAGGCCCAGCCAGGAATCTTCATGCACTAATGCCCACGTTCCCTTCTGCTCTGATTTAGGAGCGCTGTGTTTAAGACAGTAACATTTCAAGAGGGAAAGGACTTGGGTTCCTGATTTACTACTTGAAGGTGATCTGCTAAGAAATAATTACCTTATTCACACTGGTGACCAATATATAAAACAAACATTTCCTGAGTCATACCACTTGGAGTATCTGTTACAGCATCTAGCATTGGTCACCCCGGTTAAACCATCATTAATTGGCACACTAGTAATAAACAACCCTCTCCATTTTTTATTCACTCTATGAGAAACTTTCAAATAGCATTTCTTGATGACTGTGCCAGACCAGAATTATCCTTTGTACCTCTTTTTCTTCTTTCAGTTCGCTTTCCCAACAAGAAAGCTGACATCATCCAAATAACAGAGAAAATCCTGGAAGATTGGGCCATAAAGAAATTATGTCTAAAAACGCCCTGTACTGCAAGACTCAATGCCTGTTTTGGTATATCATGGGCTCACCTATGGGTTTGAAATAAGAATTAATATGACATTTGAAGGAGAAGTGAATACCTAACCAAATTTCTTCTCTTTTCTTCATCTCCTTCTCCTTCTCCTTCTCCTCTTTCCTCCCCCCTCCCTCCCTCCTCTCCTCTCCTCCCCTACCCTCCTCTCCTCTTGGGTACTAGGGACTGAACCCAGAGACACTCTATCTCTGAGCTACACCCCCACTTCTATTTTTTTTTTTTTATTTTTAACTAAGTTGCCAAGGGTCTTGGTAAGTTGTTGAGGCTGGCCTTGAACCTACACCATCCTCCTATCTCTGCCTCCCAAGTACTGGGATTACAGGCGTGTGCCACCATGCCTGGTTCAACTAACCAAATTTCTAAAAATCAATTAGGTAAACATTTTCTTCCTAAAGTCTGTATTAGATCATTTATTGAAAGCTATTCTTCTAATGTACAAATAAGAATTGTTAGATTAAAAACTGACTACTGCCAGCCGGGCGTGGTGGCGCACGCTTGTAATCCCAGCATTTGGGAGGCTGAGACCGGAGGATCCAGGTTCGCAGCCAGCCTCAGTTACTTAGTGAGTCATTCTGCAACTTAGTGAGACCCTGTTTCAAAATAAAGAGTAAAAAATAAGGCTGGGGATGTAGCTCAGAGGTAGAATGCCCCTGGGTTCAATCCCCAGTACCACTAAATAAATAAATAAATAAATACAAACTGACTACTGCCTTCAATATCAATGTCATAAATGAAAAAATAGGACTTTTCTTGTATCCCAAATCAAATCAAACAGTGATACATGATTTATACTGTGCAGAAGGATCCTAAGGTCATGTCTAGACCCAGAGGGAGAGAATGTCATGAAAAATTAGTAATCACTGTAATAAACATGAAGAGAAAAAGTGGTGGCATATGTGCCAGGAATTTATATCCTTACTCTATCATATGCAGAAATTACCCTAAGTGATTACCCTATTATAATTACCAAGTAATTACCCTATTATATGCAGAAAAATTCTCAGTATCAGTTCCTTGTGTGCTGCAAGAGGCTGACAATCCATCCACCCATCTAACATCTTTGAACACTTAATCTGAACTGAGGAATATGATATTTGCTGGGAAGGCAGAGAAAAATAAGGTCCAGATCTGTCCTGGTAGAGGGAGACTGATAGATTCAACTTATTTCTTTTTCTTTTCTTTTTTTTTTTTTTTTTTTTGCGGTACTGGGGATTGAACTCAAGGGCATTCTACATCCGAGCTATACCCCCAGCCCTATCTTTTTTTATTCTTTATTTTGAAACCGAGTCTCACTAAGTTGCAGAGTGCCTCACTAGGTAGCTGAGGCTGGCTGCGAACCTGAATCCTCCGGTCTCAGTCTCCCAAATGCTGGGATTACAAGCGTGCGCCACCACGCCCGGCTAGATTCAACTTATTTCTAAGTAAGTAATTGACACAGGACAATAGAGGGCCAAGGGGCAGCTTGTTTTATTGTGCACTTGAGGTTTATAAAGATTAAATTATCCCTGAAGAATGTCATTATTATTATTGTTCTCTTTGGAGTAACCACTAATAAAAGGACAACAGGCTTGGAAGCCAGAAAGCGTACCTCATTAGATTACTACAAGAGCCAGATGCCTTCAAAAGTTCTTCCTGCCCTCTCGCTTCCACTTTCATCACATGAAGAGACAGGCTGGGAAGTCCGAGGTCAAGCTCTTGTGTGTCCATAACAGAGATGATTTAATGTCCCTAAGAAGCTACCTGCTGGGCTGCCTCCTAAGGTCATAAGACTTGAATTGCAGAAGGATTTAATGACTGGGCGACTTTCTCTCCTGCAAGTATCTGCAAGGTGGATGATGGATAGCAGCAAATTACAATATCTGGTGTGGATCCTGAATTTTAAGCCTCAAAGAAATGGGAGAGGAACCACTGACAGAGGGCACTCTTGAATTACCTGGGAAGCAATGCATTTCCAACTCCCAGGGTGCTCATATGAGTAGCCAGACCATGGAGCTGTATCTTTAATTTCTGCAAAGTCTAGTTTAGCTAGATCAAATGGGAACCTGATCTTAATGCATGTCTTATATTTCTCATAGAGTGGGGCTGTGAACTTTTGTGGGACAAATTACACACACACACACACACACACACACACACACACACAAGGCTCATCCTTTTATACAGTGTGTTTTGTGTCTGGTGAGTCCTGTCTCAGCCTGCATGTGCCCTAGTCAAAGGAAAATTCAGGACAGGGAGAGGGCGTGCGAGCAGCCAGTCTGGACCAAGTGGACCAGAGCCACAGCAGACAGCAGTGCTATTTCCGGCGCCAGCATCACCTCAAAGGATGACCTTGGCTGAGTCATTGGGCCTCTCTGAATCTCAGTTTTCTCATCTGTGAAATGAGGGGAGGAACATCTGTACCTTCCTCCCTCCCAGGCCTATTAGAGAATTAAACAGGTGAAGGCTGTATGCTGCGGCACCCTGAGCCCGTGAGAAATAATGCAGATAGCATCTAGGTACACTGCATTCTCTTCATTATGATAAATTTCCAAAGGTGAAAATAACCTTGTGAAAGAACCAGGAGAGCTGATTGTTCTCTCGGGAGCAAAACAAAGGCTCAACGAGCATCCTGCATTGGAAAGGGAGCTGCCAGCTTGGAATCGGCTTTAAGAAATCCACTTGTAATCCCAGTACTTGGGAGCTGAGATAGGAGGATCATTGGTTCGAGGCCAGCCTCATTACTTAGTGAGACACTGATTCAAAATAAGAAATAAAACAGGGCTGGGGGTATAGCTGGGAGGTAGAATACCCCTGGGTTCAATCCCCAGTAAAACACACACACACACACACACACACACACACACACACACACACTTCACTTCAAGACAGAAAGGATCCAGAAGTTCTTTCCACTCTTCTGAGAGTCTATCACTGTAATATTTTCTTAGTTATTGTGTTTAAATATATATATATATACATATATATATATATATATATATATATGTATATATATATATATTAGCTTTCAATTTCTCTCTAGCATCTACATACGCGTAAAAACACAACTCTTCATTTTCTGCTACTGGCTACTCTCATTTAGCAGAACTTTCTCTCTTCAGATAAACCAGGGAATTAGTAAGAGAGCAGAGGAAGGGGTTGTGGAGAGGGAGGTGGGGACAGGAGAGGGGAAATCTGATCATATAAACAGTCCAATAATCCTGTGTTCACACTGGACGGTATCGATATCAATGTTACCGTTGTGTACCGGGAGGGGGAGCGGAGTGGGTGGGACGGACAGAAACACACCCATGCTCCATGCACGTATGTGTCTGCCACTCTGAGCTTCACTAGGATGTATAATTACAATGCACCAATAAAATAAATAAAATAAAGAAGAGAACCCCAAGGAACATTTAGCAAAAACCAGAAATATATATGTGTGTGTGTATATATCTATGTGTGTGTATATATATGTATATATACACATATATACATATATACACATATATACGTATATACACATATATACATATATACACATATATACATATGTGTACATGCACACATGTATACATATGTGTATATGTATGTGTGTGTGTATATATATATACACACATACATATATGCTATTGAAGATTTTCTCGCCCCATTGTTTAATATATGTAAGGTAAATGTAAATCTTTCCAACTCACTAATCAGAAGAGACTGAAGAAGAAGAGAAGAGAGGAATAAATTAAGGACAAGCTGCATGGATAAAAGAAATTGCTTGTTGAAGACAAAGTTATTCATAATCTAAAATATTATATAGGACAAATGAGCTGGGTGTGGTGGCCCATGTCTATAATCTTAGTAGTTGGAAGGCTGAGAAAGAAGAATCATGGTTTTGAGGTCAGCCTTAGCAACTTAGCAAGACTGTACTTCAAAATTAAGTAAAAAGGGCTGGGGGCTAGCTTGGAGGGAGAATGCCCAGGGTTCAAGTCCATGTACTAAAAAAAATTTTTTTAAAGAGACAAGTGAATTTAAAACTGTGTTTGCCCGAAAGAAGGTAGACTAGAAGAAGGTTGCTCTGGTGTTTTGTATCATGTTCTATATTTCCCTGCCTTAATGAGAGATGTGGTATGAGAAAAGCTTTATCTACCAGGAAATGGTAAAATGAATAATCTATCTCTTCATGATTCCTTAAAACCAAAATGGAGCTGGGCATGGTGGTGCACGCTTGTAATCCCAGCATTTGGGAGGCTGAGACTGGAGGATCCGGGTTCGGGGCCAACCTCAGCTACCTAGTGAGGCCCTCCGCAACTTAGTGAGACTTGGTTTCAAAATAAAAAATAAAAAATAGGGCTGGGGGTATAGCTCGGAGGTAGAATGTCCCTGAGTTCAATCCCCTGTACCACACACACACACAAAAAAAATGGCCTTATTCCTTCTCACTCCTGTCTAATGTCACTGTTTATCATAGTCAAACTAGGAGGAAATAGCTTTCTGGGATTTCTTAGAAGTAATTAGAGAGCATTCAGCGATTCGTGGTTTCCAAGGCCCTCATATGGAAAATGTGAAATTGGACCCAGTGATCTCTGAATTCTTCTTTAGTGCTAGCTACAGTTCTTTGACTTAAGACATACTGTCAGAGCACTGCTCTGTACCAAAAATTATTATTTTGGGGTTGGAGATTGATCTGTCACTTTTATCATCTTCAATATAACCCTTCCAATATCTAATGCCCTCAAGGACTTTTTAGAATAATAGTCATCTTATAAAAATTTATTTTTTATTTTTGGTGGCGCTAGAGATCAAACCTGGGGCCTTGCACATGCTAAAAAGTGCTCTGCAATTGAGCTACATGCCTAGCCGCTAATCTTATAGACATGATAATATCTTTTAGCCTCTCATCTTATAGACATATTATAGATTAATAGTCTAACTATCCCATAGTTTTCCCTGTGAGAGTGGGAGACAGAGGTAATGGGGATTTTTCCATCTTGCTTTGTCTACATTTTTATATTTTTTAAGCATCTAGTGTTTTTTTAATTTAAAAAGTCACAAGAGCCAGGCGTGGTGGCACACGCTTGTAATCCCAGCAGTTGGGAGGCTGAGACAGGAGGATCCAGGTTCGAGGCCAGCCTCAGCTACTTAGTGAGGCACTCCGCAACTTAGTGAGACCCTGTTTCAAAATACAGAATAAAAAATAGGGCTGGGGGTATAGCTCAGAGGTAGAATGCCCCTGAGTTCAATCCCCAATATCGCAAGAAAAAAAAAAAAGTCACAGGAAATTTGCACATGTTTATTCCACATTTAGTTGCTATAAATTATAAAAATGTACCAAGGTAACTTAGGGGAGGTATTAGAAATATCTGTTACTTTGATTCTTACTGCTCACTCAAAGGAAGCAAATAAATCCAGCTGCTTCTCCCCCACCCCCTCCTTTTTTTTTTTCTTTTGGTATTAAAGATTGAACCCAGGGGTGTTCTATCTCTGAGCTATGCCCCCAGCCTCATTTTATCTTTACGATTTTTTTTTTTTTTTTTTGCGGTACTAGGGATTTAACTCAGGGGCTTTCTACCTCTGAGCTATGCCCCCAGCCCTATTTTTTATTCTTTATTTTGAAACCAGGTCTCACTAAGTTGCAGAGTGCCTCACTAGGTAGCTGAGGCTGGCCGAGAACCCAGATCCTCCGGTCTCAGTCTCCCAAATGCTAGGATTACAAGCGTGTACCACCACGCCCGGCTTATGTTTATGTTTTGAAACAGGGTCTCACTAAGTTGCTTAGGGCCCTCCTAAATTGCTGTGGATGGTCTTGAACCTCTGATCTTCCTGTCTCAGTCTCCCAAGTACTGGGGAGTACCAGCATGTGCCACTACACCTGTCCAAAAAAAACCAAAACAAAACAAAACAAAATCATGAAACGACAACAAAGCTTTTAAGATAGACATTTTACAATGAGTAAGAAAGTATACCCAACTGTTCGCACCTACAAAAGGATAAAAGTCAATTTGAAATATCAAGTAGTCTCTCTCTTCAGGACAAGATGTTACATCAGCTCTTTAGGATATAATTTCAGGAAGCCCGTTTTTAATTGTTTTAGAATTTAGTTATCATGCCAAATAAATAATGTCCATTTTTATCCAAAAGCAGGTAAGGTTTTACCTCTTAACACTCTGGATTCCAGAGTAGGGGTGTGTGTGTGTGTGTGTGTGTGTGTGTGTGTGTGTGTGTGTGTGTGTGTTCAGTTAACTCAGGTACATAGGGTATACCTTACTACATTCTAACAATGCTTGAGTAAGTCCAACTGAACAACTGAAGGTTAGTAGGAGACAGGTAGGTGCCACTTAGGTGGCAAGCCAAATTATTAGGAAATCTCCAGCTCAGTCTAGATGATCGTGCCTTACTTTTAAACAGAATATGCTTTTACTTGTTAGTGGCACTGAAAGTTTAACTGTTTTTGTTTTGTTTTGTTGGTGGTGATGGTACCTGAAGTTGAACCCATAAACATTCGACCTTTGAGCTACAACCCCAACCCTTTTTATATTGTGAAGCAGGGTCTTGCTAAGTTGCTGAGGACTTCACTAAGTTGCTGAGACTGGCCTCAAATCTGTGATCTTTCTTTCTCAGCCTCTCAAGTACTGGGATTACAGGCATCATGCCTGGCTGAAAGACTAACTCTTAGTAGCATTTTATAATCACTAGAATGGATAAGACAATAGTGAGTCAAACATTTACACAACAAGATTGAGTATTTGAGGTGGTGAAATTTTAGTTCTAAAGTTTGAAATAATTTAACCTGGATTTTCTACAACTCAAAAATTAATGTATAAACTAGACATATGCAATGATAACACTAAAAAAAACCCTACGAATTTGGGTTTGGGGGTCTAAATTTTCTCTCTAAATGACTAAAAGGTATATCCAAGACACTGTACTTGCCTAAAAAAATATGTTCTCTTCTGTATTTGTGTACAATCTTTCGGCACTTTTTTGGTTTGTTTATTTGCCATAGAGTTTTTTGTAAAAATATAATGTCTTTTACCAAAATACAAAATAATTTCCCATGGACTTACAATCATACAAGTAACTGCCATGTATTGGAAGCATGTGCTTTATGGTAGATACTAATGCAGAAGTTAAAAAAGAGTGGTATGGCTGAAGTACATAAACTACTTTATATATATATATATATATATATATATATATATATATATATATATATATATATATATATATAGTGTTAATTTGCTTTGCAACAAAGCCTTTGCCTTTTCCTATAAAAATTAGTTTTTCTTCCTGGTTTAATCCAATGAAATCCCCATAAATCTTGTCTCCGTGGACAAGTATAAAGAGTTCTTAAGATAGAAAAGCTCTTATCAAAAGTGTAGAAAATTAGAATTGTCCAAAAATGTATAAGCAGTCTAAGGGAAAGTCCAAAAGACAGAAATTTAAGAGGATTTCCCTGAGATTGAAATCCTGGGGAAAATAAATTATTTCTAAATGACAAGACAAACGGAAGCAGTAAAGATTAATCCTGGGAGAAAAAATTAAGAACAACAAATATACTAGTCGATACAAAGTTCAAAACTCATTAATTTTGGTGTGTTACCAAAGTTCTCACACAAGATTTCACATATCTCACAAATAAAAATAAAACAAAGAAAAAAATCTTTTTTCAAATTTTCCTACTTAAATCTGCTTATTGGAGCCAGGTGTGGTGGCTTATGCCTATAATCCCAGTACTTTGGAGGCTGAGACAGGAGGATTGCAGGTTTGAGGTCAGCCTCAGCAACTTAGTAAGACTCTCAGCAACCTAGTAAAACTCTGTTTTAAAACAAAAAATAAAATTGGGTTACAGGTGTGGCTTAAGGGTAGAAAGCCCCTAGGTTCCATCCCCAACAAAAACATATCTGCTTGTTGGTAAACTGGTAGGAGGAAAAATTCTCTTCAAACAACTGAATTATACTTATTAATAGTTTTACATCTCAGATGGATCTTGTTATAAAATAGACAGGATTTTAAAAGAAATTCTGGTATTTCTTCATCTTTTGGCATCTGTCATGAACTCATTTATGTAACTAAGGCATCCTTAGGTAATACCTAAAGAAAAATTAATGCATATGGAATAAGCCCTCTAGCATTCATTTCAGAGCTCAAGAGTTAGGAGAGCTTAGCCTGGAAGACACACGTTAGCTTTAGTGAAAGGAGAAGACTACTACTTTGTAGACTTGTCGACGAGCGAGTATTCTATTCGGTTTGAGAGGAGCTGGTGACATGAAGGCACAAACACCAAGATCCTCGCTGAGCTCCAGCGCCAGGAACACCGTGAATGTGGCACTGGCTTGTGTAAAAATAGCCACCGTCCTGGCACTTGCGGGTCTGGGTCGTGGTGTGTTAAACAATAATACCGCGTCCTGATGGGGCTCCTTTGAGCCAAAAAGCTTTCACCTGCATTATTCCATTAACCTCACTGCATTGTTATGGGAAATGTGTTTATTTTTTGAAATGACATTCAGATATATCTGTAAAAGAACACTCCGGGTCTCTACGAGGTTTTCTTCTCTTTCAGCCAACACATTGCCTCTTAAAAATCAATAGTTTCTTTCTTTCCTTATATCGTCCCACTTCAAAATTGTAGTAGCTAATAAATGTTAGCTTAATTGTTTCAAGGAGGCTATTTTCCCAATTCCTATGCGCTCATCTTTATCCTGCCTACTTAGGGTAAAGGGATTCTTTCCATTTTTTATACCAGTATTGATCGGAGGGCATAAAAGCAGTTGTTTTAAAAGCACATGAATTAATTCAATCAACCAGTGAGTACTACTTTTTGCATTGTTTTAATTTACGTACATAGACACCACTCAAAACTAAAAGTGAACACAGAGCTTGGGTCCAATCCCAGAAGGTATGATTTTGTCGGTCTGAGGCAAGGCCCGTGCATTTGGATTTTTATCAAGTGTTCAGGCAAGGCTGACGTGTGGATATGGGTACCATGTTTTGAGAAGTACTCGTCTATGCGATAATATTCTCAAACACATGGACTAAAGAAGGGGTTCAATGAGTGAGGTATTAAATTGTGAGACTTTATATCTGATTGACTATTTGGAAGTCAAAAGAACAAAAGGATATTATTGTGTATAAATTGGTAAGATGGTGTGATCCAATGCAGTCAACACTTTATTTATTTATTTATTGTGGTACTGGGAATTGAACTCAGGGGCATTCTACCTCCGAGCTACACCCCCAGCCCTATTTTTTATTCTTTATTTTGAAACCGAGTCTCACTAAGTTGTGGAGGACCTCACTAGGTAGCTGAGGCTGGCCGCGAACCCGGATCCTCCGGTCTCAGCCTCCTGAATGCTGGCATTACAAGCGTGCGCCACCACGCCCGGCTCAGTCAACACTTTATGAGCACTGATTAGTGTTCGAGTAATTTTCTGGGGATCCATTTCACAAAGAAGGAGTACTCAACAATCCATTCTGATTATGCTAACACGGGAGTAAGCAAATAATAAAATCTATACGCATTCTCTAACTGTTTGGAGAGAGCAGTCAAGAGAGATAAATAGATAATGAATGGAGTACAGAAGACGGAAAAATATTTGTTTGTGGGAAAGTAATAAACCCGATCTTAGAGAGTAAATAGTGGTACTAAGTATTCACAGAAGAAGAGTTATTTTACAGACAAACTAGGAGACATGGACATGCAAAGTGAAGAACATGCCATCCCAGCATGCATACGAAGGAAACAGGGAATAATGAAGCAAGCTTCTGGTATTCGGCCTTCATAGAAAACGAGGGTGGATGGATATTTTACCTTTCACGAAAGATGGGACGGAAATCTTTCCTCACCAGTTTGCGCCCATGATTTATTGCAAATATTTATTGAGTGCCTCCTAAATGCTAGACAGTGAGTTCAGTACCAAGGCCACACTGATGGTGCAGTTTTAACACCGAACCTCATGGTTATACATATTAGCTAGACACACTGTGTTATGAATAGTACACTGAGTTCAAACTGGGCACCAAGCAAAATGTATTCATTTTCCAGCTACTTCTCTGATAGAGGACTCATATCTAGAATATACAAAGAACTTAAAAGACTTAACACTAAAAAAAAATAAATAAATAACTGAATCAAGAAATGGGCAACTGAACTAAAGAGACACTTCACAAAAGAAGAAACACAAATGGCTTATAAATATATGGGGGAAATGTTCAACATCATTAGCAATTAGAGAGATGCAGCCGGGCAAGGTGGCGCACGCTTGTAATCCCAGCAGTTGGGAGACTGAGACTGGAGGATCTGGGTTCCCAGCCAGCCTTAGCTACCTAGTGAGGCACTTCGCAACTTAGGGAGACCCTGTTTCAAAATAAAGAATAAAAAATAGGACTGGGGTAATAGCCCGGAGGTAGAATGCCCCTGAGTTCAATCCCCAGTACTGAAAAAAAAAAAAAAGAGAGAGAGAGAGAGATTTTCAAATCAAAACCATACTGAGAGTCTTCCTAACCCAATCAGAATGGCAATCATCAAGAAGTCAAACAACACTAAATGCTGGTGAGGATGTGGGGAAAACAGGAACTCTTCTACACTGTTGGTGGGATTGCAAATTAGTGCAGCTGCTACAGAGATCATGTGGAGATTCCTCAGAAAACTGGGAATGGATCCACTATATGATCCAGCTGTACCACCCCTGGGTATCTTTCCAAAGAGACTGAAATCAGAATGTTATAGTAATACACGCATATCCATCTCTATAGCAGCCCAATTCACAATAGCCAAATCACGGAACCAGCCTAGGTAGTCCACCAGCAGATGAATGGATTACAACATTTTAGGATATACACACAATGGAATTCTAATCAACATTAAAGAAGAACAAAATGATGTCATTTGCAGGAAAATGGATGGACCTGGAGAACATTATGTTAAGTGCCATCAGCCAGTCCCAGAAAGTGTGTGTGTGGGGGGGTGTCATATGTTTTCTCTCATATGTGGGAGCTAAGGAAGGAGTATTCAGGAGATAAGAGGGACTTTAGACAGTGGAGGAGAAACCCAGGTGGTGTAGGGGAGGGTGGTGGTGAGAGGGAGGGAGAATTAA
>PVLC010014189.1:0-18823 GCA_004027655.1 Graphiurus murinus
CGGTACTGGGGATTGAACTCAGGGGCATTCTACCTCCGAGCTATACCCCCAGCCCTATTTTTTATTCTTTATTTTGAAACCGAGTCTCACTAAGTTGCGGAGTGCCTCACTAGGTAGCTGAGGCTGGCCACGAACCCGGATCCTCCAGTCTCAGCCTCCCGAATGCTGGGATTACAAGCGTGCGCCACCACGCCCGGCTCAACATGAGTTTTGATGGGGACATTCAAACCATAGCAACCAGTCAATGGTTTGTCATTGTTTTTATTATTATTATTATTATTATTATTTGCAGTATTGGGGATTGAACTCAGGGGCATTCTACCTCCGAGCTATACCCCCAGCCCTGTTTTTTATACTTTATTTTGAAACAGGGTCTCACTAAGTTGCGGAGTGCCTCTCTAGGTAGCTGAGGTTGGCCGTGAATCCAGATCCTCCTGTCTCAGCCTCCCAAGTACTGGGATTACAAGCATGCACCACCATGCTCAGCTTTGTCATTATTTTTAGAATGAAAGTAAAAACTTTGATATGGCCTCCAAGCCTGATGTGATCTATCTCTGTCTACCTCTCTCTCTACCTCTCCCCTGCCCCCACTCTTGGTTTTACACATTCTGATTTGTCTCAGTTCTCAAACTTGCAACTCTTCAATCTGCTCTGGGTTTGTCAACTTGGCCTGGACAGTCACCATCCTTCTCTCTCTCCCGGTGCCCAGTCCTCTGCCCTACGGATCCCACTTGTCCTTCAAAGTCAGGTGATATATCCATTTTGTAGGAGTCATTCTCTGAGGCCCCACTGAGTCAAATCCATTACCAGCTCTCATAATACACTGTTCTACTTCACTATACTTTATTCTCAGAATTTAGAATAGATCATAATACATTATACTCAGAAAATATTTTTGAAAAGCTAATTAATTCAATCTTTTTAAGCAAACCTGGAATATGTAAAACAAGGTGTCTATTAAAGTAGTATATCAAAGCTTCTATAGACAGAGATGGACTCAGTCATGTTTTCCCTTGAATGAGAATGCAAGTGAAGTCTAACTTCAGAAAAATGATGAAATAAACACATTCGGGCATGCTTTTGAATGAGAGATGAAATGAGTTTTGGAGGAAGAGAAGTTCTGTAGTATTTTTTGAGCTTTCTGGTATTGACTTGCCAAAATTGAACTGCAGTATAAACCAAGGGCTTCCTGATGAAATGATCACTCGGCTTTTGTTCCTTTCATTTTGTTTTACTTTCAAAAGGCCCTCTGGACATCTATCAAAACTACAAAGTGGAAATTGGTTAGCTTCATTTAACACCATACCCTCCTGCAAAGGCCTCACATCAAGGTACTTGCCATTTTACATTCTTCTTATTTTAATAGTTTCCCTAAGCTTCAAAACCTGAGAGGTGTAGATAGATAAAGGCCCCCATTGTAAACCCCATAAGACCGAATTCTTTGACAATATTACAACCTTGGTGTTCTAGCAGCCATAGGAATATTTTATTCTTCATCCCAAGACTGATGAAATCACACTGATTAAATCAGGAAGGCGATATAAGCAGGCTCTCTGGTCCTTGAATGAGGTAGAATCCATTGGCTTGATGGACACTGTCTTATGTGCTACTTGTACTTTTAAATTTAAAAGGCAATAAAAGTTTTCTGATTTTCACTTAAATTTCAGAAGAATAAAATAAGAATCCAAAAAGTAATTTCCTCAGAGGAAACAGTGTTATAAGAGGACATATTATCATTGCTTTAGTATAATTCTATTTTGTTTATGAATATGGAACCCAGTGGGATGGAGTTTGCAGTTTTCACATCTAGTTTAAACACTATAAGTTTTATAGGTGAGACTTATAGATTTTGCAACAAAATATGCACATTTATATGTATGTCAGAGGTACTATACCAGAAGCTATTCCTTTTGTTTTATTGATGAAATCCTCTTCTTTGATGTTTGAATGATTTTCTACTGGAAGCATGTTTGTTTTGTTGAATTGTTAGTCCAGACATACAGCATTATATATATAATATATATGCATAATATATATATTGTGGTACTGGGGATGAAACCCAGGGGCATTCTACCTTTCTACCTCCAAGCTACACCCTCATCGCTGTTTTATTCTTTATTTTGAAACAGAGGGCCTCACTAAGTAGCTGAGACTGGTCACAAACCTGGATCCTCCAGTCTCAGTCTCCCAAGTACTGAGATTACAAGGGTGCACCACCATGCCTGGCTGACTTTTATTTTTTGTACTGGGGATTGAAAGCTAGCATTAGATATTTTGATGACCAAAATAAGAATATTTCTTCTCAATTTCTTTAAATTTTAAATTTATAGAATAACACTCTGTATAGCCTTGTTTTAGATTTATGCAGGGAGTGAATTAACTGCTCAATATTTGGCATTCAATTTTGAAAAAAAAATATAAGCTCTGTGTATTCTAGCTTAATTGAGGCTTGAAATAATTTGTGTATAACAAGTTAGGTCAAAACTCTTCATTTGGATGCTGACTTGGGGTGGTGGTGTCAGGAATTACTTAATGACCTAAAGGAGCTAGAAAAAAGGTCAGTAATTATATTTACATTGTAAGATTGATATATCTTTTTATTTGTTAAACTGACCTCTAACTCAAGTCAGAAGATTATTTATATCCTGGGTGATTGCCTGAAGACAGTAAATCTAGATATTAGTGTTCTCTTAGCTGAATTAGCATTCCAGTGTTGTCCATTTTAAGTTTTGTGATTACAACATTCAGAACTTTGTGTATGTAATTTAATTGTCAAAATTTGACCATTTCTTTAATTTGTTATTGGGCAGTTCATCAGACAATTTGCAAATATTATCTTGAAAGGAGTTCTAGCCTTACAGAAATCTCCTGAAGCCAAATTCCATTCAGGGATAAAAAATATTGTGTAGTCTAACCATATAACAGAAAGTGTCCTTGCATGGAAGGTTCTGTACAATAATGACAGAAGTAAAAGAAATGGAAATAGAACTACCACTTACCAAGCAACTACTCTGCACCAGCCTCTGTGATAGGTACTTAAAGAGCATGATCTCAAATCCTCACAACCAACCTAAAATGTAGCCATGAAACTAAATCAGTCTCTATTTCACATATGAGAAATTGAGTTACAGATTTAAGTCACTTGAATAATTATCCAGACGGGTGACAGAAGATCCTAAACTCAAGCTAATGCACATTGTCTTCTGGTAATGTAGATCCTCTCGCATACATTTTGGCCTTATATTTTCTGACATTTATTTTTATTATGGTAGAGTTTGCGTCACCTCTCATCAGTGGTGTTTTGGCTTATTGTATTATGCAGCCAGCCCAAATGTGAACCATTTCTTAGATGTCAAGCTGAAATAAAATTTCTCTTCTTGGAGCCATATTATGAACTGTATTTATTGGGCTGGGCATTGGAGTGCATTCCTGTAACTACAGTACTTGGGAGGCTGAAACAGGAAGATTGCAGTTTAGAGGACAGCCTTTGCTATGTAGTATGACTCTCAGTAACCTAGCAAGACCCTGTTTCAAAAAAATATATTAAAAAAGACTGGGGTGTATCTTGGAGGAAGAATTTCCCTGGATTAAGTCATTAGTACCACAGAAAGTGCTTTCACATTGCATTTGATATAAAAAAGGGAATCATATCTTTTATTTATAAAATTTTTTAAAGCCTTTGTTTCCAGGTTAGAATATGTGAATTCCAGACAAATATTCTTGGTAGGTATAATAATAGCTCCCACAGATGCCCATGCCCTGATCCCTGCTACCGTGAATGTATTAGGTTATATGGGAAGTAGAACATTGTGGATGTTATAAATTAAGTACTTTTAGATAGGAAGTATATCAGTGAGTTCACCTCGGTTAATCCAATGTTGTTATAAGAATCCTTAAAAGATGAAAAGATAAGATGAAGAAGAGGTCAGAGTTAGAGAGAAATTGGAAAATGCTAGTTCTACTGGTTTTGAAGATGGAGGAAGGAGCCAAGAGCCAATGAATGCCAGCAGCCTCTAAAATCTGGGAAAGGCAAGAAACCTGATAGAGTCCCCCCCCACCCCCAAATGCAACCCTGTTGACTCTTCGACTTCATACATAGTAAGCTTCATTTCAGACTCTGACTTCCAGAACTGCAAAGTGATAAATTCGTATGTTTCAAGTAGTATGCTATAGTAGTATAGAAACTAATACAGACACTATAGGTTTAACTTTAATTTTAGATGTGGAATCAGACCAGATTTATACCTTTTCTGCTTAGTAGGAGCTTAGAAGTACTATGTAGAAGATACTTAAGGCCAGCATTGTAGCCAGAATAGAGGTAGAGTTCTTGTAATGATACTGCTTTCACAATGAATCACTTTTCTTCTTCTTCCTCCTCCTCGTTGTCCTCCTTGTCATCATTCTCCTCCTCTTTGTGCTCCTCCTTCTCTTCATCTTTGTCATTGTCTTCATCTTCTAACAAAATCATTGTTTCTTTTTTATTTTATTTATTTATTTTTGCTTTGATTTTTCTTTAGCTTTTTTATTTGGGGAGAAAACAAATCACACCTGAGTTTTTTCCAGCTAAAAGTGTGTTTTAAGCACACAATTTGGTAGTGCATGAACCCCTAGTAGAGCAGTTAGTACACAGTAGGCTCCCCCAAATTAACCAAGTTTCCTACTTGACTCCAGGAATGGTGTGAGTGTATAAAGAGGTGACCAATGGTAAAACATGATGTGACCATTGAAGTACTATGCACTTGTTAGTCTCTTAACCACATTGTCAATAAATTGGATGCCAAATATTGAAATACATATCCATGGAGAAAATCATGTTCATTGTAGTGGTCTACTTTTAATTACTCCCTTCTTTATAACCAATCCTGTCCCTCAGTAGCTAGGATGAGAAAGGCATTCCTTGGCTTTCTATGCAATCTCTCTTGTGTCCTTTTGCTGAGTCCTAGGCTTGGCTTCAAATCAGAGAAGAGGGTTTTTTTAAGCTGGAGTCCTCCCAATTTCCTACACAATTAAAAAAAAAGCTGCCTTCATCAGAATCTGAATTTTGACTCATTTCTATGCAGAACAGTAGAAAAACACAACTGAGGGGTCTGATAGACCAAAAATTGCATAGGAGCTTTCTCTTAACTAGCTATATAGGCTTGGGTAGATTATCTTAATCTTTCTGGACCTTAATATTCCAATTGTGAGAATATAATTAGATCCTTTCTCTCAACTTGAATTCCATTTTGTAAAACCACCATTTTGTAACCTTGTATAAGCTCTTGTCCTTTTGTGTTTGCATTTCTTAAAAAAGTGTAAATGCCAATTCCTCCCTAGCCATCCTGTTCTAGATAAATTAGCCAACTGTGTGAGATTCTGAAACCATGCTCCCACTAATGGGAGTACAGTGCAGAAATTTGTGTTAGGAATATAAAAACTGAGAGGGCTTCTGGTCCAGTGTGCTTGCATATCTGGCCTCATTGGTGGCAAGATTCTTTTTCCAAAAACTAAAATTACCTCACCAAGCCATTTGAAACACGTGTCTTTTCTTATGATGTCATGGAAATTTATTTCTAACATAACCCTTAAAGTGTGATTAATCATGTATACCTTGCAGCGTTTCTGTAATGTTTCATGGAGATAACTGTGTAAAACATCTAGTACAGGGCCTTAAACTTAGTAGGCATGTAAAATTGGCCTATAATTTGCAGAAGTTTTGGGGGATTTGAAGCAGTAGAGACAAGATGAATTAGTTTTCAGTACTGAAAAATATTTTCTAGTGTCTCAATTAAAATGAAAACTAATGAAAGATTAGCAATGAATGCTTTCAATCTTAAAACAGACAATTTTTCTTTGGTGATGGGATAGAGCTACGGAGGGAAGAGTTGTAGAGATATAGAAGTCAGCATAGGACTGGTCTAAATTTCCAGGAAGTCTAAAATTTCCCTGTCAAGCACATCTGCATTGTTAATGACTATTTCAATTTGCCTTGTTCACATAACGGGTCTTTTCCTAATGGGAGATTAACTTCAATTAAGGTCTTTTGTGTGTCTGTTCATTCTTAGATTTTCCTTCTAATTGGTCTCTATGCGTTTCTTTTGCATTAGCACTAATTTACTTGTGCTGTGATTGCAGATAGAAGTAAGCTGAACTTTTGAATTTTAGCTATGTCTTTTTTTTCCTGGATAGTTTAGAGGTTTAATCTATTACTAAGTCAGTGAAATCAAAATGTTGTAAAATTTCATATAAGGTTATACTGACACAGTTCTTTTCCTAGAGCTGAAAAGATTATAGAAACTCAACATGAGATATTGATTATGTAAAGATTTCTCATTTTCTCTCTTTCATAGAAAATGAAAGCTCCCTGAACAAGTGAAAATGCACAATGGTGTTGTACAAGCCTATAATATTGATTGTGGTTAAGAATCTTAATGTATTGACTGTATGGATTTAAAGTCATGTATAATATATACTCAAAATTCTGTGTCAGAATAAGGAGAAAAAGTAAGTGGGTCACTGAAAATTGCTAAAACTGTCAATTCATGACCTCAGTTATTACTTTTTATAAAGAAAGGCAAGTAAAACCTGCAGGGCCCTGATAATGGAATTCATAAGGCTTTAGGGTAATTCCAAACTTGGTGCAACTACTGCTTTATTTTACAGGAGCACAGAGGAAGGTGCAGAATAAGAAATTTCAGAGGCTGGGTATAGTAGCACATACCTCTAGTCTCAGCTACTTTGGAGATCAAGGAGGATCACTTGAACCCATGAGTTAATGACCAAACTTGGAACATAGCAAGACCCTAACATAAACAACAATCAAGCAAACAAAGAACAACAATAACGGGTTGAAGCAAACATTTCCTGACAGGGATGGTAGTTGTGTTGAATTAAAAAATAATAATAGCAAGGTTAAATGCTGGCAGTTTTACTCTAGAGTTGGAGACTAAAATAGTACAGTGTGTACCAGTATGTATTCTGCCGAATGGGTTCTGATCCACAGGTTAAAATGAAACTATTCTCACAAAATCTTAAGTATAAAAGATAATATCAGAAAATAATCAAAATACAAGACAAACCCATTCAATGTATGAAATCAGTAATATTAAAGAAACACATCCCCAGGATTTTTTCCTGTACTTGAGGTGGCACTAATGCTATCAATTAAAAGCACAGATTAATGTAAGATCAAGAAAGAGAAAACTATATACATGACCAGAAACTGTAGCATCCAGAGCAGAGCAGGGTGGTCCCATCAGCGGTCTCTCTACAGAAAGCCAGGAAAGATGGGTCCTGGGTGTTCAGTTGAATGCTGAGAGGAGCCAAGATGCACTAGAATCAGGGAGCAAAACTTTATTATATCATCTGTCAGATGATAGGCTGAGGCCAAAATTGTATCAGTGGGAAGGATAGGGTGGGAGTACTATTTATAGGGGAAGGGTCTTCAAAGCCATGAAGGTCTATAAAGGCTAGGAAGCTGAAACAAGAGGGGGTCAATTTCAGTGGAAGCAGGTGAGTGAAACAGGTGAGATCAGTTTGTCTTGGCCACTGTATTATCTTAAGTAGAGCTCAACCTCTGCCAAGAAACAGAAAAGAAAACAGCAATTGCCCCTAGGGGTAGAAAGTTGCCACAACCAGTTACTGTGACTGTGCTTTACTGTGATCAGATTACATTGTCGTAATACTGGGCAGTGCATCCACTCCTCAGGTGATACCTCAAAGAGATGCCTTGGTCCTTCTCTCTTTTATGGGGATGGCCACCTGAACTTGGTATGAACTCAGTCAATGGCCCAAGTTGGCCAGCCTTGGGCTGGTGGCCAGATGTCCCACTAAGCCAAATTTTCCTAGAATCTTGGCCTCAGAGAGTCTGGTAAGCAAGTTGATTTATGAAGTACATAAGTGGTAAAAAACAAGGTAATATACCAAGGTAGCTTAAACAAAAACAATCAATATATCAGGTTAGCAAAGAGCACAGTGACCTTCCCATCCCAGGGAAACAAGCTAATAAAGAATGTGAGAAGATGTAGTCAAGGCAGAGAGAAGGCAAGGGGCAGAGGAACTCACATTCGTAATCACCACAGTATTAAGACCATTGCTTAGGAATACTGGCAGGATGTTCTAAGAAATTAAGGTTAGAAATTATAATTGGTAGTTGGATTTTAAGCAGGTGATTGACACTTGTGTGGGAGGGTGACTTGGCAGAAATACAGATGGTAGATTTCATAGGTCACACCAGACCCATGGAAGTCAGATAGAAGCTGAGTTCAGAGCATTGGCAGTTGAATAGGAAATGATGTAGGATAGAAGAAATAAATAAGTAGGAAGGAGACATAAAGGAGAACAAGGAAAATTCAACTTTAATATGGAAGTCTGTGATAGGCCTGTTAGACTCAAAAGTCTGAGGAATGTACCAGGGACCCTGAGCACTGTTGACTATCCTTAGGGTGGTTTCTGTTTATCAGACAACAGATAACACAAAAGAGGAATCTCCTTGGACACTACTCCAGAGAGCAATCTCCTCATAGTTGTTGGTTGTCCATGAATAGTTTAGAAAGATACCTGATGATAAGAGTGCAGGTCAGGACCAGAAACACCCTAAATCACTTTGTAACTACTGGAGATCACCCTGCCCACCCCTCTGAAAGTCTCCTATAAAGAAATGGTCTTGCACTTCCAAAGCATTGCTTTCTCCCTTTTGAGATGGCTAGAATTCTCTCTTAAATATGTATTTCCTACTTTTCTAAATAAACATCTATGTGTCTGGTGCATGCTGAAATTCTTTTCTGCCACAGAAGCCAGGGACTACACCAATCCTGAGTTCCTAAGTTGAGGAATCAACCTGCCATCCCTGACAGGAAGAGGAGAAGAATGTTTATAAGCTAAGAGGTAAAATTCATAGCATTGAGTGATGGACAGCATATAAAAAATGTTAGAGAGGAAACAGTCTAGGATGACTTTTGGTTTAGGTAACTATAGGTAAGTGTTCTGCAAATTAATATGAGGATGATATCCTGGGAGGCCGACTGAAGGAAGAGTAGTGAGGTAGGTTCATAATGACTCAGAATTGCAAAGGTTCCATCTGAAATAGTTGTGGAAAATACATATCATCAACTTTTCTCTCTGCTGGGTCTGTGCAAAACCATGTTCTTCTAATTTCCCTTAACAGTAAAACAAAACCCTCCTTGATTTCCTTCCAGCCTTCCTGCTACCAGCTTGCATTTTTTTCAGCTCTTCACAGATCAAAGGCTCCCACATATCTCCTTGCATTCACTTTCCTTTTACTTTTCAACACTTCAATTTCACTTTCTAACTCACCCATGTGCTCCATCAAAACTGCTATTTCAGTTGGACTCTTTGTAAGACTGAGTGCAGAAATCTTCATGGAACAAACTACAGTTCCCAATTTTGCCACTTTGCCCCAAATCATCATCTTGTTTCTCTATCACTCATTTTAGATTTTCTCCCATCTTTTATCCACCACTTTAGCTGGTTTAAGTTGCTTGCCTGGTGACATGACAGAGAGATGAGTCTCTAAAAGTTCAATGTTATGACTCAGAACTTCTTCCTTAAATAATAACTATCTATTTCTAGATATCAAGCTACTGAAAAATTTGGTGACTTAAAATAATAACGTATTACCTATTATCTCATTGAGTGTGTTGACTGGGCTTAGCCAGATGGTTCTTGCTTAGGATATCCCCTACGGTTAATGTTGACTAGAGACTGGTATTAGACTCATCAGAAGGCTCAACTGACTTTGATGCCCAAGTTCAGGTTCGGCCAGGCTATTGACCGGAGTAGCTACACATTGGTTTTCCATTATGATTCTCACATATTTAGCTGCTGCTGAAGTCCAAAAATAAAGGACGTGGATGCTGCCAAATTTTTAAGACCATGATTAGGAACCTTGGCATAGTATAACATTCACTATATTTTATTAGAGCAATCACAGAGCATGCTCAGATTTAAGGTGGGCATAAATCTTACCTTAAAGGGAAAAAGGTCTTTTTCATAGAATATCCTCTGTTTGCAAGTAAACAGCTTTCTTTGTATTCTTCCTGGTTAGATATCCAAAGGAAGCTTTTCTTTTCATTTTGTCCTGTTTCTCTTGCGTTTTAGTCAAAGCTGATATCATTCCTTTAGAATCTTTGTGAAATTCCTGCATATCAAATTATAATTCACTCCTCTAGATCAGAGGTTCAGAAATAGAAGTTATTTTTCCCCACAAGGATATTTGGAGGGTCTTAGACATTGTGTGTGTGTGTGTGTGTGTGTGTGTGTGTGTGTGTGTGTGTGTGTGTGTGTTTCTGGGGATCATACTCAGAGCCTTGTACATACTAGGCAAGTACTTTACCACTGAGCTACATCCTCAGCTCTTGAAACCTTTTGATTGTCAAGAATGAGGGTGGGTACTGGTATCTAATGGGTATGGCCCAGAAATTTTGCTTAATATCCTACAAAGCATAAGACAACAGACCCATTTGTTCTTCTTGATACTTTGCCTTGCATGATTATTTTCCCCAATTGTCTCATGACAACTAGGTTTTCATTCATCTTTATGAATAAAATACAATGTTGATTGGCTCAAACTCAAGTTACTGGGATAAATTTCTTCTGCTGCTCTGTAGTTGTTTTCCTGTCAAATCATCACCATAAAACATTTTTTTTTTGAAAGTGAAAATTGACCCCAGAGGCATTTTACCTCTGAGCTACACCTCCAGCCTTGTTTGAAACAAGATCTCACTAAGTTGCAGAGGGGCTTACTAAGTAGCTGAGGCTGGCCATGAACCTGCGATCCTCTTGTCTTAATCTCCCAAGTACTAGGATTACAAGCACTCCACCATGCACTACATATCTTCCTCGTCTAGAAGGGCAGACTACAATCTCTTTGAATCTGTATGTTTGTGTTCTCTCTCTCTCTCTCTCTCTCTCTCTCTCTCTCTCTCTCTCTCTCTCTCTCTTTACTTTTATTGGTGCATTTTAGTCTCACATCATAATGTAGTTCACAGTAATAGTAGCATACATGCACACAGCATTTGGTGGGCTTTCCCCTGGCTCCCTCCCCATTCTCCCCCTTCCCCATGCAGGGTATTGAGATTGGCATTGATATTCTCATATATATACATAATATAATGGAAGTAATGTCTATGTGTGGTGTTATTAGTGACTGCAGAATTAATCCGAAAGGATATAGGTGGTATACAGATGGGAAGCAGGCTACCAATCTGCCCACAAGATCCCCTGGAGAAAATGACCCAAACTGGGTTTTTCTCTCATTTGGAATCATAAAACCGATAACAAAACTGAGAACCAATTATGCAGTGAAGGAAAGCTTTGGCCAGAGAATAAGGAGAAGCCAGAAGAAATAGATCTTTTCTGATCAGCTTCCCAGATGAACAAAGGATGAAGGCCCTTTTAAGAGAAAGGGGAGAAAAGGAAGGATTTTAGCTAATGAGTGGAAGAATTATTCATGACTTTGTCCCAGAGAGGGGGTGAACAGCAGCTCAACATGGCATCCTTTATGGCTGAAACCAGTTTTGCCTGGTCCCATCTTGCATCCTGTTTCCTAGTAGTAACAGCCAAGGTCCCAGATGTCTGCTTGGCTGGCGAGGCGGGTATCTCATCTGAAACACAGCACTGGTTAGCAAAAAGGATTGTTTCTCAGGGTTTGCACTGGTGTTTGCCTGGTGACAAGGGCATCTTTAATCTGTGCAGAAAATCCCATACTTGGAACATTTGCTATTCCCAAGCAGTGGATTCAATTTTTTTAGAAAGCGGTTCTTTGTGTATGCTCACTGAACATGCAAAATCTGTCAGTCACCATTCACATGGGAACTAGAGTCTGTTGGGAGGAGCCAAGTTCCAGTGATGTGGATAGTTTTAAAATGATTTCCTTTGATTGCTTTTCTATAGTTCTTTTCTACTCTATGGGCTTTCCAACTCTTAGCTTCAGGCTCTCAGCTTTTCTAGAAAGAATATTTTCCACCACTGATGTCATCTGTTCCTGTCTACCTTCTAGCCTATGTTTTCATCTATATTCCATAGTTTATCTGCCACTATAATTTCTCTACTTTTCTTTTTTTCTTTGTGGTACTAGAGATTGAACCCAAGGGCATTCTACCTCCAAGCTACTTCCCCTCTCAATCTTTATGTTTTGTTTTGAAACAGGGTTTCACTAGGTTATCGAAAGTCTCCCTGTGTTTTCAGAGGCTGTCCTCAAATCTGTGATCCTCCTGTCTCAGCCTTCCAAGTACAGGGATTATAGGCATGTGCCACCACACATGCCTAGCTTCTCCTGTCTTTTAATGTTCAAAAGCCAGCAGAATATTTCGTTTATGGATGGCCTTTCCACTGCAAAACCCACTGTGGTCATGGACTTATCTCACTTCATGTTTACCATCAGCTAAATGAGATTTTTGATAAGTCGAAATGGAAATACATGTTCTCAGTTTGCTATTTTAAACTGGCAGCAAGAGAACTTTGTTTTAAATTTTATTTATTTAATAAAGCATTATGCTTTCTAGTAGAAATTTAAAAGTCAATTAGGTATTTTATAGTTTTTTTTTCCTAAAAATAAAAAGGTTTTCTTATATATAGAATTTGATTTTTAAATAGACTTTATTACTTTTTAGAACAGATGTAGGTTCACAGAAAAATGGAAAAGATACATAAATTTCCTACATTTCCCCTACCAACACATGTGCATAATTTCCCCTATTTTTATTGTTCTCCACCAGAATTATATTCTTGTTATGATGTATGAAACTACATGGACAGATCATTATCTTCCAAAGTCTATAGTTAATGTTAGTATTTTCCCTTTATTTGTGAGTTGCACAATCAATTCAATGGTTATACACTAAAAATCAGAAATGTTTCCCCCAGTGATTACAATATCTTTTAAAGAAAGTAGTGTAACTTTTCTGTTGGTTGTTTTCTCAATCACTGTTTCCTAAGTTTTGACTCTTATATTGTTTCCCCATTAACTTAGCTAATGGAGTTGCCCTAAGCCAAATACTTTTTCACACAAACCTTTTCTTTAACTGTGTTTTATTTTCCAGGAGTTCTTATCTATCTCTCACACAAGCTAAAAGGGAAGGTGCATTGGTGGCCATTTCTCTTGGTATTTAGTATTAGATGCATCCTTGGTGGCCATATTTTTTACTTTGTCCACAAAAAATGACTAGTCAGGGTGGCTGAGAAAGTAAGAGTCAGTGTGTATGAAAAAATAAATAAATAAATAAAAATAAACTGAGAGAAAGAAGAGGTGAAAGAAAACTTATTCATTCCAAAAGCCTGCCTGGTTCTCTTTCTATTTATATAGCATCCTTGTATCCTCATATCCTTATGTTGGTTGGATTGAGTTTCCATAAACAGAGGTTAAAGAAAAAAGTCCAATTAATGTACTATCCCTTCGGTAAGCTGCAAAGATTATTCATATGTGACTCCTGGGTAATAAGTTGTTTTTAATTAAGGCTATTGCAAGTTTGTCTCAATAAGATTTGGCATATCTAGTCAGGAAGCCAAATGTTAAGAGGGTTCTACAATCTGTTTAAAAACTATTGTTCTGAGTTAAACCTCATAGGTGCCTTTCATCCTTTAAAATTGGCACTTCCACAAAAGGAAAAACACCTGGATGACCGTGTCCTTGAGGCAGAGGCAATTGACAAGCTTTGGGGAAATGAATTTGGATCACAGCTTGACAGTCTTATGTTTTTGACCAGGAAAAATAGGGAACAGTGGACTCAAAAGAAATCAGTCAAGAGTTGCCAGGAGCTGAAGGTGAATTGACGACAGGTATAACCCTGAAAATGAGTGAAGCATTGGGAGGGATTAGGAGAAAGTCCACACAGATGGAGTTCATAAAGTTTGCATTGCCTGTTACTCATTTAGAATCAAACTCTCTCCTCCAGTCCCTGAAACAGAAGAATGTGCTAAATGTGCCATTTTTATGAACACTGGTCATGATTTAGAGTCTTATGAGTTAAGTAACAACATTAACACATGATGTGAATGTGACAATCGCAGCATGATAAAAGTGATATTGAAGGTTTTGAAGACTTTAAAATATAACAACAGAGATCATATTAGGTTACTGATAATATAGATGTACAAAAACTTAACTCCTAAGGGAATCATGTGTTTGGGTTCTCAGAAATGCACACTCCCTTGAGAATTGTTACAGACATCTGTATAAATATTAGAAATCAAAGTAAACAGTTCTCTTTTTTTCTGAATGGTTTTAAGTTACATTTAAAATGAAGAAAAACAAGTGTGCTAAGGCTCTATCTAAGCCTTATTTTCTATCTCTCCCTTTTCCAGCCAGTGACTTTTGTTCAATTTCAAGCCAATGCTATTTTTCTTAAATGCTTTATAATAAAAATGAAACAAGTTGAGGTGTGATGTTAGATTATTTGAGATCATCCTATTTCTGTAAGTAACATCAGCATTTGACATGATAAACTTTTCTCTTAGGACTGCTTTTGCTGCATTTATAAATTGTAGTATTTTGTGTCTTCATTTTAATTTATCTCAAAACTTTAAAAAATTCCCTTTTGTTTTCTTTTTTGACCCACTGTTTATTCAGAAATATATTTTTGAGCCGGGCGTGGTGGCGCACGCTTGTAATCCCAGCATTCGGGAGGCTGAGACCGGAGGATCCGGGTTCGAGGCCAGCCTCAGCTACCTAGTGAGGCATTCCACAACTTAGTGAGACTCGGTTTCAAAATAAAGAATAAAAAATAGGACTGGGGGTATAGCTCAGAGGTAGAATGCCCCTGAGTTCAATCCCCAGTACCGCAAAAAAAAAAAAAAAAAAAAAAAAGAAATATATTTTTGAACTTCCACATGACTGTGAATTTTCCAACATTCCTGCTGTTATTGATTTATGGTTTATACCATTATGGTTAGAAAAGATAATTAATATTATTTCAATCTTACTAAATTTGTTAAGATTTGTTTTGTGGCCTAACAGATAGTTTGTCCAAGAGATTTTTCCACATGTGTTTCTAAATAATGTGTATTCTGTTGTGATTTTCAGTATAGAGCTGTTAGGTACACTTGGTGCGCAGTATTGTTCAAGTCTGCTGTTTCCTTCTTGATTTTCTGTCTGGATGATCTCTGTACTATTCAAATTATGATATTGAATTATCCTACTATTATTAAAGACTATATTTCCCCTTCAATTCTGTTAATATTTGATTTATAGATAAAGTTGCTCTAATATTAGATGGATATTTATTTTCAATTATTATATATTCTAATGAATTGATAAATTTGTCATTGTATAATGGCCTTTGTTTTTTGTGACAATTCTTTTTCTTATGACAATTTTAGTAAGCATACTCTTCCTTTCCTTCCTTCCTTCCTTCCTTCCTTCCTTCTTCTTTTTCTTCTTTTTTATTCTTTCTTTCATCTGTCATACTTTCTTTTGCTTGCCATTTATATGAAATATCTTTTTTAATCTCTCCATTTTAGCCTCTGTATCCTTAAATCTAAAGTGGATCTCTTTTAGAAAGCATAAATTGGATCTTATTCTTCTATCCCTTCAGCAATTCTGTTATTTGATTTGAGAATTTAGTGCATTATATTTAAAGTAATTCTTGATTGGTAAGGACTTATTGTTGCCATTTTGTTCATAGTTTTCATACTGTTTTGTAATTCCCTTGTTTCTCTCTTGCTATTTTCCTTTGTAATTTTTGTTTGTTTGTTTGTTTTGTTTGCGGTACTGGGGATTGAACTAAGGGGCATTCTACCTCCAAGTTATACCCCCAGCCCTATTTTTTATTCATTTTGAAACCGGGTCTCACTAAGTTGCGGAGGGCTTCACTAGGTAGCTGAGGCTGGCCTCGAACCCAGATCATCCGGTCTCAGCCTCCCGAATGCTGGGATTACAAGCATGCGCCACCACGCCCGGCTCAAGTAATTTGTTTATTTTTTGTAGTGATATTGTGAAAGCTTTTCCAAAAAGGAAATTTATTTTACTTTGGCCAAAATACCTAGTAAGGACACCTCAGAAGAGGAAAGGTTTATCTGGCTCATGGTTTCAGAGGTTCAGTTCAAAGCTATCCAGCGCTAAGGCAGAAATATGGTGACAGAGTATAGTGGAGGACAGCCACTTAACTCATGGCAGCTGAGAAGCAAAGAAACAGAGACAAGTGGCCAGGGACAAATATAGTCTTCAAGGTCACACTTCCAGGGACCTCCTCCAGCCACACCACACCTATTTATAGTTAGCACCCAATAAATCCATTCAAATTACTAATCCATCTATGCATTAATCAATTGATGAAATTAGGGCCATAATGATTTAATTATTTCATGTCTAAACTCTCTTGATGACATATGAGCTTTTCTGGGGGACATCACATACTCAATCCATGACAGGTATACTTTGATTTCTTTTCCTTACTCTTTTGTGCATTTACTACAGGTTTTATCATCATGATTGCCACGAGGCTTACATAAACTGTTTACAATTATAATCATTTATTTTAAGTTAATAGCAACTTAATTTTGACTCCATAAAAGAACTCCCATGTTAACTTCTCTCTATATTTAATGTTATGCATAAATATATATAATAAAATGTTATTAGTAAAGATAATGGTTATAAATGAGAATATGTTATATTTTTATATTTTATATTCATTAAAATTACTGTAGCAATACCTTTTGTTTTTAACTTTATTTTATAGTTAAAAGTTAATTATGCCACCATTATAGTATTCTGAATTTGACTATATTCTTACCTTTACAATGAGTTTTACACTTTCATATCTCTATATATTGTCAGTGTCCAATTTCACTTGAAAAATTCACGTCAGCATTTCTTTGAGACAGGCTGGTTGAGTATTTTGTAAGATAGGTCTGGTGACATTTCTTGTAAGATGGGTCAGTTTTTGCTTTTCTTGGAAAGTCTTTATCATTTATTTATTTCTGAAAGACAACTTGCAAGGCATAGTATTCTTTTTTTTTTTTCTCTCAGCTATTTGTTTATATCATCTGACTCTCTCCTGGCCCTCAAGTTTTCAGTTGAAAAATCCATTAATAATCATATGTGTGTTCTCTTACATATGACAAATTGCTTTCTCTTTCTGCTTTCAAAATTCTGTCTTTGACATTTTGGAATTTGATTATAAGGTATCTCAGTGAAGATCTCTTCATATTCAATCTACTTGCAGTTCTCTAGGCTTTAAAGGTGTGGATATTCATTTTTACCCCAATAGATTTGAGAAGTTTTATGTTTAAATTGATGTTGTAATTTCTGAAAATATCTAAAAGTGACAAGATTGTTTTTTTCTTTTTGGTGGTTGGGATCAAACCCGCAGTCTCGTCCATTCTAGAATGTACTTTACTGCATATCTATACCCCCAACCATAGAAAGTGCTTTTTTAAAGATCAAAGGTAATCAAATTGCCAATTTCTTGGTGTATGTGGTACTGGAGATTGAACCCAGGGGTGTTCTAGCTCTGATCTCCACCCCTAGCTGTATTTTATTTTTTTCTTTTGAAACAGGGTCTCATTAAGTTGTTAAGGGTCTTGCTAAGTTTCTGAGGCTGGGCTTGAACCTGCGATCTTTCTGTCTCAGTCTCCCAGGTATTAGGATTACAGGTGTGCACCACCATACTCAGCCAAACTGCTAATTTTGTAAGGAAAAAAAAGAACCTGCCTTATGAAGTTATCTTAGTGAGCTTAGTGAGAGGATGTGTGTGCATATGTGTGTGTGCACATGTTTTGTATTCCTACTCTGAAACGTGTAGTCACTCACCACATGTAAGAGAGCTTTACTGCATGTGAAACAATTTGAAGGATACTGAAGGACTTCACACAAATAATTCTAGGTAAAATTAAATTACTCACTTAATTTTCTTCAAACTTAATAGAATATGGCACATTGATGTATTTCAGATTATACATCATTCAAATGATTTTCTATGTGTGGTAATGATGTGTTTATATGTATATGTATTTCTGTTCATCCTTTTACCCTACCTGATACATTTTTTGGTACATACTATAGTGGTTTGTTGTTCTACTTCCCTGTGGGGAATAATGAATGAGCATTATATAAAGGGTGTTAAACAGCAGTTTGGTTTAAGATTCTTTAGCCTAATTTGAAGGATATGACTAGTTTCCCAACATGTGTAAGATAGGGCATTGTTTGGCAATTTTGCATCTGGAGAAATATTTGAATATCTTGTATTTCTAGTTGGTAAGCTTAGCTGATGGCACTGATGTGTTCTGCATACAACAACTACAAGGGATGGCTATAGAACGGTATGCTTACTAGAGGCCCATTGCATTAGAGAAATCTAGTCTTTCTTGCTATTGATAATTAGTTCCTGGTTTGAAGTACTGATAAATTAACTGACAAATCTAAAATTCTTAGAGGAAAAATCCACAGAATATCCAAGGACTCTAACACTGCTATTCTGACTATATCATTTTCCTAGGTTTTACATTCTTTTTGTATCTGAAAAGATGAAGATTCCAAAAAAAAAAAAAGGAGAGGAAGAGGGGGAAAAAGAAGAAAAATGACTAAATTTAACCCACATCTTGTAATACTGAGCATCAAAGATTTCTCATTACACTATAGGAATAATAACTACCAAAACGTGGATAACTGGCATCTCCAGTACTTGGGAGGTTGAGACCAGAGGATCATATGTTTCAGGCCAACCTCAGAAACCTAGTGAGACCAACAATGACTTAATGAAATTGCGTTTTCAAATAAAAAATAAAAGGACTTGGATGTAGCTTGGAGGTTTAATGATCCTCAAATTTAAAAAAAAAAAAAAAAAAAAAGGACTGTGTTTTTTTCCCTTACATAGGGTGAGACTTC
>PVLC010014189.1:18923-39906 GCA_004027655.1 Graphiurus murinus
GTACTGGGGATTGAACTCAGGGGCATTCTACCTCCGAGCTACACCCCCAGCCCTATTTTTTTATTCTTTATTTTGAAACCGAGTCTCACTAGGTTGCGGAGTGCCTCACTAGGTAGCTGAGGCTGGCCGCGAACCCGGATCCTCCCGTCTCAGCCTCCCGAATGCTGGGATTACAAGCGTGCGCCACCACGCCCGGCTAGGGTGAGACTTCTATTAAGATATTTTAATACTCATGCTAAGAGTACAAAAGAATAATATGCTGATTTCTGCTATACAACCTCCTGGAAATTCTAGTCCCATAAGGCTTCTCCTAAAATATTTCAGTATATATAAATTTTGAACTATCCCAGAGAAGAATAAAGCATAGGAACCCAGACTGCCTTTCTTTCTTTCTTTCTTTCTTTCTTTCTTTCTTTCTTTCTTTCTTTCTTTCTTTCTTTCTTTCTCTCTCTCTCTCTCTCTCTCTCTCTCTCTCTCTCTCTCTCTCTCTCTCTTTCTTTCTTTCTTATTTCTTTCATTTATGATAGTAGAGATTTGAACCTAGTGGGGATCTACCTCTAAGATAAATCTCCAGTACTATATTATTTATTTATTTATTTATTTATTTATATTTTGAAACAATGTCTTGATTAGTTGCAGAAGGTCTTGCTAAATTGTTGAGGCTGGCCTTGAACCTGCCATCCTTCTGTCTCAGTCTCAAATGTACTGGGATCCAGATTAGACTGGATCATTACCTTAAAGTACTTACCAAACTTTTCTTTCTTTCTCTTTCTTTCTTTCTTTCTTTCTTTCTTTCTTTCTTTCTTTCTTTCTTTCTTTCTTTCTCTCACTCTCCTCTCTCCTCTCTCCTCTCTCCCTTCTCTATCTACTCTCTCATTTGTAAAATGGAGACGATAATAACATGCCCCTCCTCACTGGGGCACATTGCTGTGTACACATCTCATAGTTGAAAGGCAATATGAGTAGTATGGACTTTGGAGCCTAAGTACTGGGATGAAATGTAGGCTCCTATACTTGTTAGTTTTATGAATTTGGACAAATAATTAGATCTCAATATTTCAGTTTTCTCATATAAAATAGAATAATACTTGCCTCTAAATGAATTGTTGGACATAAAAATGGAGAAGTAAATCAATACTTGTAAAACTCTTATAATAGTCTCTGGCATATAGGTATTCAATGAATATTAGTTGTTATGATTACCTTTTATATTTAGGATGGTCATATAATGTGTGTGTGTGTGTGTGTGTGTGTGTGTGTGTGGTACTGGGGATTGAACTCAGGGGTATTCTAACTCCGAGCTATACCCCCAGTCCTATTTTGTACTCTTTATTTTGGGGGGTCACTAAGGGGGTCTCACTAAGTTGCAGACAGCCTCACCAGGTAGCTGAGGCTGGCCGCAAACCCGGACCTTCTGGTCTCAGCCTCCCAACTACTGGGATTACAAGCATGCACCACCACGCCTGGCGAGGATAGTCATATAATTTATCATCCACATTGCAATATCTTTGGAATTTTAAAGATAATACTAGTAAGAATTAAATAAGAAAAATGGACATTAATAGTGACTGTCCTATGGCAAACAGAAATGTAAGGCTACCCTTCAAATACTGCTCAGGAGTCATGGGCTGTTTCTCAGTAGGTGAAGACTTATGTGTTATGCTAGGTCTGTGTGATCCCGTAAGAACTCCAGAGACTTGACACAGATGCAAAAACAGAAGGGTCTTTTTATTAACGAGCTCGAGCACGGGCTGGCAATCCCCTTAAGTAAGAGTACTGTCTGACCCCCAATAGTGGGCTTACATATTTTTTTTATAAACTACAGAAGTTATCCCCTACAATTCTGGAGTTTGAGAAGTCCAAAATCAAGGAACTGACAGGATCAGAGTCAGATGAGGACTGCCTTCTGCTTCCAGGATGGTATCTGGTCGTTGTGTCTTCCAGAGCAGAAAAGTGTTGAATTCTCTTGTGGTGGAAGAGATGGAAAGGCAAACTCATCCTTCAAGCCCTTTTATAATGTTGCTAATTCCATTCATTAGGGTTCTACTCTCATGACTTAATCACTCCCCAAAGGTCTCACTTCTTAGTTGTAATGCATTGATAATTAGGTTTTGACACACGAATTTAAGAGAACATTCAGATTATAACAATAGCCCTGGACTCCAAAATTTATGTTTTTCTCATATACAAAATGAATCCATTCCATCCAAATAGCCTTTAAAGCCTTAATTTGTTCTAGCATTAACTCAATATTCCAAAGTCTAAAGTACCATCTGAACATTCTCTAAATCTAATGTGAGTGAAACTCCAGGTGTGAGTCACCTTGAGGTAACCTTCCCATCCAACTGTGCCCCTATGAAATCAAACAAGTTATTTTTCCAAAGTATAATGATAGTACAGCTATAGGTAGACATTCTCCTTCCAAAACTGACAAATTGGCAAGAATTTATCTATTACTTAAATTAGTTAATTAATTAATTAATGAGTCTCAAGTTACTCTAAAATCCGACAGTACAAATACTTTAAATCTTACAGTCTGAGAATAATCTTTTTAAATTCCCACCTTTTAGACACACTGCACCAGGGGTTGGGCCCCCAGGACCTCAAGATGTATATCTCCATGGTTTTACTGGCCAGAACCCTAGCTTTAGGCTGCATGCATGTGGCTTTTCCAGGCTGGTCCTGCATGTTGATGACTCTGCACTTATGGTGTATCTGGGGTGGCCTCCTTCCCATGGTTCCACTAAAGATTACCCTGGCGGGAACTCTCTGTGGTAATACTCTGCTTGGGCCCTGAGGCTCTCTGAGACATACTTTGGAATCCAGATGGAGGTAGCCATGCCCATATAGCTCACATACTCTGTACACCTGTAGGGGTAGTACTACATGGTGCTGCCAGGACTTACTTCTTGTGCCCTCAGGAGTGGAAAACCAAAATGCACCAAGGACAATTTAAGCTGCAGCTGGATTGACCTCGGAGCACCATGCAAGAATGTAGGGAGAAGAGAAAGGAGACAGCCCTGTGCAGTGAGCATTTAGGTCTTATAGGCATCCCAGGCCTCCTCTTTGAAACTCTTTCACCCTTAAGGTTGTGACATTCTGGGCATGTTTTGGGAGTGGCAGCAAGGATAATCTTGGAATGGCTTCCAAGTCATCCTTCCATTGTCTTGATAAATAGCACCTAGTTTCCTTATCCATTCTAATTTCCTGATTGAATAGTAGCTTGGCTACATTACTGGTATTCTTTCCCAAACACACACTTTTATTCTTTAAAAACAGGAACAAGACAAGGATGTCCTTTATCACCTCTTCTGTTCAATATAGTACTTGAGACTCTAGCCAGAGCAATAAAGCAAGAGAAGGAAACCAAAGGGGTAAAAATAGGGAAAGAAGAACTAAAACTATCCTTTTTTGCAGATGACATGATACTATACTTAGAAGATCCAACAAAGTCAACCAAAAAACTTGTAGAATTGATCAAAAATTCAGCAAAGTGTCTGGATACAAAATCAATCTTAAAAAATCAGAAACTTTCCTGTATGACAATCATAAATCCACTGAAAAAGAAATTCAGAAAAAAATTACACTCACAATAGCACCCCCAAAAATAAAATACTTAGGGATAAACCAAACCAAAGAGATAAAACACTTCTATAAGGAAAAGTATAAAAAGTTGAAAAAAGAAATTGATGAAGACCTTAGAAGATGGAAAGATCTTCCATGCTCTTGGATAGGCAGAATAAATATCATCAAAATGACCATCCTCCCAAAAGTGATCTACAGATTCAATGCAATACCCATGAAATTACCAAGGTCACTTCTCACAGACATAGAAAAAAATCAGTCCTTAAATTTATTTGAAACAACAAAAAGCCCAGGATAGCTTACAGAGTTTTTAAAGGGAAAAGCAAGCAGGGATTTCCATGCCTTGGTGTTGCTTGATTGGATAGGGTAGGATGACCTTTAAACTGATTGGGTGATAGTATTAAGTGGAAAGGGGAAAGAAAGCATTCATGCTCAAGCAGTTATGGCAGTTGAGCTTTTTGGTTTTCAGGTAGGGTGGTTTCTATGGAAAGTATTGAACAGGTTGTTCTTGGCAAGGCTGCTCTTTGTACTCGGGTGGTTCATAAATCTTAAAAATTTCAAGAAGGAGGGATGATATCAAGAGGTGACCTTTCATATGTATTTTCCTTGAGTTTCTACAGATCTTTGACTCACTAAGAAGGAAGCTTCTTTGGAAGGTGAATTCTGGGATTATTCCAGTTTTCACAACTTCCAGCAAGTTGTGCTTACTGGCACTAATTGCCTTTTTTTCCATGTGGCTTCAGTAATCATCTGTGTTCTCTTGGACTTAGCCAGGAATTCGGAAACTCACATCCTAAATCAGGTTACCCTTGCACATCTTGATTTTCCTTTTCAGGAACAACTTTAAGGAGAAATAAGGGAAGCACGAAATTATACAATATGCCTTTGTGGATTCTCAAAACTATACAATATGCCTTTGTGGAGTCTTCGTTAATCTGCAACAGCCATGACAGAAAGGTCCTGGCTTCCTCAGATGGGCCCCTGTGGAGGAGTGTGAGGACATAGAAGACACCATGGAGGTGCAATTGCATTAGAAGCTATCTCTGAGTCCTGTTAGACTTCTAGGATGAAGGAAATAGAGAGCAGTGAGGTCTTTTGGTCTAAAAAAAAAAAAAAAAAAAAAAAAACCCAGGCAGAATTAATTTGACAGTGTACTTGGAAATTCATTTTACCATCTGGATTTAGAAATTATCAAAAGTTATATCTGATTAACCTTGAAGTAATAAGATAGGAAAGTTCCTTCATACCAGTTTAAGATACTGAAGAGAATTTTGGAATTTTAAAGAGAAATGAGAGAAAAACAAGCCAGTGCACGTTATAGACATTTATTTAGTGAGCTGTTAATAGAAATAATTTTTTTATTTTAGTTTGTACATAATTTGAACAATTTGGAAATCTATACTCAATCTTGCTATGCACTAGGGAGTGGCACCTCTCCAGAGATGTGCCCAGGTTTTCCCATCACATTGCGGTGATCTTAGATCTTAGAGGGCTGAGGTAAATGCTGAGACTCCTGATCCAGCATCCAGCTGTTTGGCACTTTCAGTTTTTTTGCCACACTAAGGTCTTTATCTGATGTGCCCTCACTTCTCTTTTCTTTTTCTTCTGGTTTAGAAGATTAAAGTTCTTATTTATATTAATCAATCTTATTCAAGATGTACCTCCTCCATGAAATAATTACATTTCAAAAGATGGAATTAGATATGTTCCAACTGATCTTCAACTTTATTTCTGTGATAACATCTTTCTGGATTGATTATAAATACTGGCTTACATGTTTATCTTCTATATTAGTCTTTGAAATTCTTAGAAAAGAGGCTGAATCATCAGTGTAGAATGAATTACAGAATCCTAGTAAGGACCCCTCAGAATTTCTTCTAAATTGAAAAGAACCTTTTTATGAGCTTCAGGATTAAGTTTAAAAATTGGAAACTAGATTCTGTACTGAATCTATCCATAATTTCTTATATTGGTCTAGATCATAAAGTCATGTAATGCAGATGCTTAGGATTTGATTTAAAGCATTAGACTACTAAGTATATCAAGTTACACCCCCAGGGATCCACCTTCTCTAGCCATACCTCACCCACTCTCCTAGGTTACCACCCAGGATGTGGTAAATCCATCACAATAAATTTGTCTACTATTGAAATTATAACAACAACTCTGAATATTAAAACATAGCTCTTCAGGGGACATTCTATATCTAACCACAAGGTGTTGACTAAGGAACATCTGCATTAGAATTTCCTGGGTAGGCTCTTAAAATTATTGATTTATCTTCCTTATTCCACAAGACAGGACTCAGAATAACCAGAGATGAGTTCTAGAGTTCTAGAATTCTGCATTTTAAGAATACTTTCAAGTAATTACTATGCTAAATAATATTTGAGAATCAATGTTCTCATGTATTAGAAGATGCTAACTTTCTCATACCTAAATATATGGAATGCCATTAATAATAACAACAACAATAATAATAAATGTTACTGATTTTTATTAGGTGCTCAGTAATGGTGTTAACTTCTATTATTGTACTATAATTCTGCAGGCATATGATGCAGATTATGAATTAGTATATATGCTTGAAAGACACTGTGCAGTTATGAAGCACAATTATCCTTTAAATTCAGCTCACAATGTTATTTATCCCAGAATTAGAAATGGAATTCAGGAAACGAATTTTTCTTCTAACAGTGATTACTAGCATAACCTAAATGAATAAAGAGGGAATTTATTATTAATATCCAGTTCCAATATTATTTCATTTTTTAATTATTTTTTTTTATTCTATCCATGGGTCCTCTTCAAATAAATAGCCAACTACTCATGGCTTGTCATTGCTCCAAATTTCCCATGGAAAAGAAAGATAGCGCCATGGCTTTGATTAGATTAATGATATATTATTCCGAATATTATAAGTTGAAGGAATTTGAGAAAATTCTTGCACAAGCAAGGGGACTCCTTCTGACCTTTCCCTACATTTTCTCCCTGAAGCAGATCATAAAACCTAGGAAGAATTTTTTTTTAACCTCTCCCTGAAGCAGTTTATGAGACCCTCATGTAAGAGCTAGCCCCTGTAAACCTAGAGGAAAGGAACATTTTTATCTCTGAAGAATTTTTTTTCTAAAGATGAAAGGATCTGAACAAACAGACTTTACTAATTTTCTCCCTTTTTATTATGACTAGCTCTATTCTATTTCTCCACAACATGTTCATCATTGATAATTGTATGATATAATGCATTTATTCACTCACACAGGTGAATTCCTCAAACAATTGAAGATATAGAACATTGACAATAGTCCTCACCCACTTATGTTCTCCTCTTTTTATTGAGTTCCCTTATATTAATTTTGTTTCTTTCAGTTTTTTTCAGGAATTAATTTTGTGTTGAGTGGATATACTCAAATAGTAAATAAGAAATTACTTAATTTTATTGTTTTAAAATTCCATAAAATGGAACAGACTGAGTATCTGTTTTCCTAAATGGTTGGGATCAGAAGTGTTTCAGATTCCAGAATTTTTAAATATCTTCATAGACTTTACTGGCTGAACATTTGAAATCTAAAAGTTTTGTAGTCTGAACATTTTTAGCAACAAGTTTCAGATTTGGGAACAGTTTGGATTTTGAATTTTTGGATTATGTATGCTGAACCTGTGTCAGTCTCATGAAATCTTATATTCACTTAATATTAATGTTATTGCATTTTATTCATATTATTTTGAGTATCAATAGTTCATTTATTTTTGCTGTTATATTATATATTGTTTGAGTATACCAAAATTTTTATTCCATTGTTCTTTCAATAGGCATTTTAATGTTTTCAGTTTTATTCTATTATATAAACTGTTTGCAAGAATATACATGTTATACTTGATCCATGTAATGATTTGGATTTACAATGTCCACCCAGTCCTCCTGGAAACAAGGTAGCAATGTTGGAAGCAGGTGTAGTTGCATACCTTGGGGGTATAGCCTTGGGGATTATATATGGTTCTCTCCTACCCTTGCTCTTGTTCTCTGCTTCTGTTATGTGAAAACAGACTCTTATGCGTTTCTTCTTTCCACTTCCTGCTGCAATAGCCTGAACTCTGCACACCTACCTGACATGGACTGAGCCTCTAAATCTCCAAAAACTGTAAGCAAATACATCTTCCTTTCTCTAAATTGGCCATTTGTCTTGGATTATAGCAGGGAGAATACTGATGGAGACAATGTATATGTGAAATATACTTGATGCTTATATGCAGAAATTTCATATACATCCAGGAATAAAAGGGTTGGATCATAGAGTATGCATATTTTAAAAATTTACTCATTAATACCACACCACCTTCTGCCAGCAACATAGAAGAGACCATGTATGTTTTTCACATTTACCTTAGTAAAGTTTAACTTTATTATTTAATTTCTCAGAAAATGACACAAAAATTGAAAATAATCCTGATCACTCTTCTCTATATTACATGCATTTGTTGCCTATACTTTTGCTAATTTTCTCAGATTATTTCTCCTATGTTACTTACTCATAGTGGCAGAGTAAGATACTGGTGATTATAAATCAAGTCCTAAGTCTACTATTTACCAGCTATGATTCCTTAAGCAGATTATTTAGTCTATTTTGGCCTTGTTTCTTCATCTGTAAGTGAATCATTAGTAATGATCACATATATTTGTTTTGAGAATAAAATGAGTGTATGCATTTTAAAGAATTTCTCATGTATAGAAATACATTAGCTGCCACTTTTTTATTATCTGCTAATTTCTTATCCACGGCTTAGTAATTATTATTAGTGTCTTAGACAATTAATACTTGATTAGATTTACTTATTCTTGCTTATTTCTCTGCTTACCATTCCTTTGTGCATCTTGTGCCTTAATTAACATAAATTTCTAACCTTCTTCTTGAATCGTCTTCTAACAATTTCTTTGTTAAGTATTGGTGAATGATAATTTTTTAAAACTATTTTTTCTTTCACTTTGCTTCTGTATTGTGATTTAGCTATGCACAGAATTTTAGGTTGAATATTTTAACTCAGTAATTAAAGGTTGCACTGTTTCTGCCTCTATTACTATTAATGAACAGCATTATAACCTTTTCTTTTCTTTTTTTCTTTCTTTCTTTCCTTCTTTCTTTCTTTTCAGTGCTGGGGATCTAAACCCAAGCCTAGTGCATGGTAGTTAAGCACTCTCCAAGTAGAGAGTATCCCCAGCCCAGTGAGCAGCATTCATTCTAACTTTTTCTTTTTTTACTTGAAGATGAGCTTGTCTTTTTTCCTTTGGGTGCTTTTAGGATGTTTTCTGTGTTTTCCCTGTCTAGTTCTCTCTCTCTATTTCTCATTCATATATATTTTTTTCTGAGGACACTGTAACCCAGAGGTTAAATGTTTTTTCAAACATCAATATTGCAACAAAATTATCTATAAATAAATCAATAGATGAATATCCTAGTAATAATGATAGTAATTGTTAAGACACAATTTATCTTATTAAGTGGCAAACCAGACAGAAAAGATAATTGAAACATGAGACTATCCTAAAAAAAAAAAAAAAAAAAAGAAAAGAAATCTATTTATATTGTCCTACCTCTGGTACCAGCATGTTGAAATTACATGGGGGAAACTGGTTCTAGTGGCAGGTTGTGGAGCATAGTTGAGGAAGTCCCAGCAGGAAAATTGAGTAGGTCTCTCTAAGTTTATGTTTGTCTGCAGATTCTGGAAAGGGACTTGTCATTGTCTATCAAGAATCTGACCTCAGGTATAAAAATGATTATCCTCTGCACTGGGATGATTGGGGAAACCCCAAAAGGCATGTCCATGTCCTAATCCTTGGAAACTGTATTGCTTGATATGGCAAGATATGATTAAGAATTTTGAAAGAAAATTTTATCCAGGATAATCTGGGCGGGCTCTAATTGTAGTTATATGCATTCTTCCTTGTGCGTGTTTCTGTGGTACTAGGGGTTGAACCCAGAGCTGTTCTATCTCTGAGCTACACCTCCAGCCCCTTTTTAATTTTCATTTTGAAATCAGGTCTCTCTGGGTTGTCAAGAATCTAGCTATGTTGCTGAAGCTGTCCTTGAACCTGTGATCCTCCGATCTTAGCCTCCCAAGTACTTAGATTACAGGCATTTTTCACCACACCTGGCTACATGTATTCTTATAACTGAGAGGAAAAGGAAGTTTTTTGAGAGAAAAAGAGAAGGCAGTGTGACCATTGAGTGATGTGACCAGCAGGAGAGGACTACTTTGAGCCATGAGAATTGGAGTCTTCAAAGGGATCAAGGCCCTGCAGACATTATAATTTAAAACTCCTGGTCTTCAGAACTGTGAGAGAATGACTTTTTGTTAGAACACCAAGTTTAAAGTATTATTTATGGTATTCATAGGAAAATAATTTATCCCCCTGTTATAGTTACTATAAAATGTCTTCTAAATCTAAAGAGCTCATTTATTAATGCTTGGAGTTGATGCAATTGAGTCTTCAGGACCATGGGTGTTGGCATGAGCTGGTAGGATGTGGCTATAGGGGATGGATCCCTGGAGCTGAGGTCTTGGAGATTATATGTAGTATCTCCTCCCTTTGATCTCTGTCTTGCTTCTACCCCCACCCCCCATGAAGTGAGGAGCATAGCCCATGTACTCTTCCTCTCTTCTCTTCCCACTGCCATGCCTGAGATCTGTGGTCTCCTTACCTCACATGGACTGAACCCCA
Organism: Graphiurus murinus; assembly: GCA_004027655.1. Classification (NCBI taxonomy): domain Eukaryota; kingdom Metazoa; phylum Chordata; class Mammalia; order Rodentia; family Gliridae; genus Graphiurus; species Graphiurus murinus. Next base: position 29,227 of record PVLC010014189.1, read on the forward strand.
TTATATCTGAGGGAAACTCTGAGTTAATAAATCTTCCTTCCCCTAAGTTATGTGCTTAAATCTTTTAGCTTATAGTTGTAAGAATGCTGACCAGTACAGAATTTGGTACCAGGGAAGTGGAGTTGCTGCTATATCTAAATCTGACCATGTGAATTGTGACTGTTTGGAACTGGTTTATGAGATGAAATTGGAAGAGCCAGAATATGGCTAGAACAGTGGATGGTAAACACTGGGTTCAGGATATTTTGGAGTGCAAAGAGGACTCCATAGATTAGAGGCCACATGTGTTACACTTTGGCAAAGAACTTATTGGCATTTTGCGGATGTCCTGAATTTTTGTGTGAGGCTGAGTTAATGATGGACTGACTAATAAACTGGTGGAAGAAATCTCAAAACAGCAAAATATCCAAACTGCATCATAATGATATCTGTATTCAGTGAACTGTACAATGAATTTCGGGAGTAGAAAGTAAAGCAGAGAGACTTTATAGATTTGTAGTTTGGCCAGAAAGGCATGTGGAAAGCTGGGGCTCAGAGATCTGATGTCATGAAAGGAAAGAAGATGGCTGAAAGGAAGGAGGAAGCAGTGGCCATTGTATGGGGGGGCAGCAATGACCATGATGGAAGTGGCAGATGGATTAGGGGCCAGGGGTCACCCAGTTGAACTTGGGGCCAAGAGCAGCTCAGATAGACATGCGGCCAGTGGTTTTCTGGATGGAGTAGGCCCAGGGGTTGTGATTAAAAAGGTCCCAGTGACCATGATTAAAAAGGGTCTGACTACCTTTTTTGTTGGCAACCCATCTTAGAGCTCTCATAATGCTGGCTTTGCTAGAAAAAGGAGGTCATGGAGGCTTCCCCCTAGATTTCAAAGGAAGCCCTGGGAAGTCAGACAACATGTGGCAGGGTTGAACTTCCTATAAGCATGCCCAAATGGAGCAATTTGTGTAACTGTGAGGATGAAGCCAAGGTTGCAAGAAAAACCCCCTAGATTTAGAAAAGCCAGAAATGTGGAATGAGGACAGGCTGCTAGCTTTGAGCCATGGAGCCAGCCTGGAAGATGCAGTAAACCACCCATTGCAATCAGCCTGGCTGCAGGGGTGGGGCTGCCAGGGCCCCCTGGAGATCACTTCTCACCACCATGTGCCATGGATGCCAGAAGTAGAGCTGCAAGATCAAATGCTTGCCCTGTTTTATTTCATTACTGTTTTGTTACTGTTCCCCATCCCTTCTTTCTATGGCCCTGTTTTTCCCCTTTGGAATGTAAATGTTTACTCTTTGCCATTGTATATTGGATGCGTGCAACTTACTTTTTATTTTGATCTTTGGTTTCTTTTACAGGGGCTCACAAGAGTTCACCTTGAGACTCAGAGGAAACTTTAGACTTTAAGACTTTTCAACAATGCTGGAACTGTTAAGGCTGTGAGAATTCTTGGAGAGGACTAAATGCATTTTGCATTCATGAGCTAATTAGGGACCAGAGGAGGAATGTTATAGTTAGATATAAAATGTTCCCTAAAGAGCTCATTTATTAATATTTGGAGTTGATGTAATTGAGTCTTGAGGATTGTAATTCCAGCAGTGGATTTATATAAGCTGGTAAGGTATGGCTGGAAAGGGTGGATAACTGGTGGTGTGACCATGGGGATTATATATGGCTCTTCCTCCCTTCTGGTCTCCCTGATGTGAAAGGCACAGTCCATGTGATTTCTTTCTTTCTCTCTCTCTCTCTCTCTCTCTCTCTCTGTCTCTCTCTCTCTCCTTGTCACCACCATACTCTGACATACAAGGTCCCCAGCCTCACATAGACTGAACTCCAATATCTCCAAGGAAAACTGGGAGCTAATAAATCTTCCTTCTTCTAAGTTATGTGGTCAGGTCTTTTTGATTATAGCTCTAAGAATGCTGACTGGAACACCCCCATTAGAGATATTCTGCTAAATACTTTAGGGTTAGGTTTTCTATTTCTCCTGGATTTTTTTCAGTGTTTCACCATTATTCCTGGAGTTATTGCTACAACTGGCACTGCTGAGCCTAGAGAATAGGATGGGGAGAATCCATAATCAAGGGACTCTGACTGTAGGCAGGTCTACTATGGGAAGGCTAGATTGGTATCTCTCTCTACATTCACATAGGGTCAAAAAGGGCAATTCCACTGAGTAGCTAGAAGTTCTTTGTTTGATTGTGAGTAACCGGATGTTGTGTTGCATGCCTGTAATACCAGTACTTGGGAAACTGAGACAGTAAGATCACAGGTTCAAGGCCAGCCACAGCAATTTAGCGACACCTTCAGCAACTTAACAAGACCCTGTTTCAAAATAAAATAGAAATTAAAGGAGGCTGGGTGCATAGCTTAGAGGTAGAACATCCCTGGGTTCAATCTCCAATAACAAAAGAAATTAAAAATAATAAGATAAGCTAGTTTTGAAACTAGAGAGGGTAGGTAGGAGTCACAGGCAGGAGAGTCAGGACACATAGCAGTACATACACATTTTGTTCTGCCATTTGTGCAAGGCCTTGGTTATTTTCATTGACTCAGACCTAACTTTGGAGACTCTGATCAATGCCTATTTTTTTAAATGGTACTGGGGATTGTCCTGGAGTAAATGGATATTCTATGTTTGAGCTTCATCCCCAGATCTGTTTTATTTTATTTTATTTTGAAATAAGGTCTCACAAGGTTGATGAGAGTCTCACTACTCGCTGAGGTCATCCTTGAACCTGAGATCCTTCTGTCTCAGCCTCCCGAGGACTGGGGTTATAGGCATGTGCTACCATGTCCTTCTTCACCAATTCTTCAGACTCACAATTACATCAGAGGAGGAAAAAAATATGCTTTTTTTTTTGGTACTGGTGATTGAACCCAGAGGCATTCTACCTTTGAGCTATATCCCCTGCCCAGTTTTATTTCTTATTTGGAAACAGGGTTTCAGTAGGTTGATGAGAGTCTCACTATTTATTTATTTATTTTTTCTCACTACTTATTGAGGCCGTCCTTGAACCCAAGTACTGGAATTACAAGCATGTGCACCATGTCTGGATCCTGCTACCTCTTTAACTAGAGAAGTTGGCCCCATGGGTGTTTTTTTTATTGTGTGATTATATCTTATATGATTTTATAAATAATCATACATATTTTATGATTATGTAATTTATTTTTAAAATGCCCTCCACTAGCTAAAAAGTGACAGTTGAAACTGACAGTAGTGGCTATTTGTCTTAGAAAAAAATAGTCCATATCTTTAAATGTGTTGCTCTGTATGCCCTATGTGTTTGCCCAACAGTTTAAACGAGTAATATTGAATAATGATATCTTATATCCTCTACTACTGCAGATCCCAGATGTGACAATTCCACTCCAATTTCTGATTTTGGAAGATCTTCCTGGCCCACTTCAATGGTTATTAGGACAGGATCCCAGATTGGCTTCAAAGGAAAATCATGTGGAGACAATTCAGGAACTATAAGCCTGATTTATCTACCTGTATGAATGGTTTTCATAGGGAAACTGCATTGTTTTTCTAGAAGGGTATTATCATACTATCTTGATCATGATACAGGCAGTGCATCCTGGAGTAAATGGACATGATCAAATATGACTTTATCATCATATTTTAAGTGTGAAAAAAACTAACTTAAAGTTAACACATTGTAGGTATTTGACACATGATCTTCATTTTAATCAGGGTTGGCAAATGTTTACGTCAGGGGTGGAAAGGGTATTAAAAATCAAGGCATATGATAGGGTTTTTTTCCCACAACCTATTGAACATTGATATTCTTCTCTGAAATGTGATGAAGGTTTAGCCTGAATCTTTACAGGTTCTGCATGCCATTTCGAGGGCAGTTTCTGCATTGATGCACAGATTTTGGTGAGACCCATCAAGGTGGTCCTAGAGGCATCTTCTCATCCCATACATCAGGAAGAAAGCTTAAATCCTTTTCAACATCTCCACTGGGTTGAACATTCAGTCTGTGTTCACAGACCCCACGGGATTTTGCCACCCTTATTTGGATATCTAGAGTTTGATGTCCTTCTTTCATGTATGTCATGGGTAGGAGTCTAGGCACATCTTAACTGGGTCCTCTGAACAAACTCTAACAAAGCTGCCCACAGGGCTGGCCAGGCTGAGTTCCTTTCTAGAGCTTGTTTTTCTCTTCCTTACTCATGTAGTTCTTGTCAGAGTTCAGTTCTTGAGTGTCTGTAGGGACAACCCTCAGTCTCTACAGACTTACAAGAGAAAAGAAAAGACGTGTCTGGAGCATGGCAGGTTGCATCCTCCAGACACGTCTTTTCTCTCTCTTTTTTTTTTTGCGGTACTGAGGATTGAACCCAGGGACATTCTATCTCCAAGCATATCCGGTTCTATTTTTTGTTCTTTATTTTGAAACAGGGTCTCAATAAGTTGAGGGCCTCACTATGTAGCTGAGGCTGGCCAGGAACTGGAATCTTCTGGTCTCAGCCTCCCAAGTACTGGGATTACAAGCATGTGTCACCATCTCCGGCTTCAGACACATCTCTTCACACGTTGCCTTTCCATCTTCTTCTCAATTTTCTTTTCTTGCAACTCCATTTAGATACATGGTGGGTTCTTGTATTTTGTTCTTGTCTCTTAACTCCTTTTTATGGTTTTCTCTTTCTTACATCTCTGGGCTTCACCTTGGGCAATTATTTTTCATATTTATCATGCAGGAAACTAATTTTATCTTTAACATTTTATTTTTATTTTAATACATTGGTTGAGTTTTTAATTTAAATTGCTGAATTTTTCATTTCCAAATACCATAATTTGTTTTTTTCCCCCAAATCTGTTTTCCCTTATGCCCCCTTCTTTTTTGGAAATTTCTTTTAATTTTTATAGCTTCATTCACTTTCAATAAACTTACTACTTTTTATTTACATAGTTAGCCACATTTTAAGATCCAATTCTTTTTTCAGATATGTGTTAATTATAAAGTTACTTAGTCTCTTCCTTCCCTATTTTAAGCTTGAAGACCAAAACTAAGTATGAAAATAATGTTTGTGTTCAATTACTGATCTCTTCTGTATATTTTATTTTATTTTGTTTAAATGAGAGGAAAAACATCTTATCTTTTTCTTATGTCTTGATTGATGAAAATATCATTTGTCCAATAGTCCTACAACTGCAAAGAACTGAATTCTGACATCTATCACATGAATCAGGAAGAGAAGACCAAACTCTAGAAAAGATAACAGCCTGGACTGCCCTTGTGGGAAGCCTTGCAAGACCCTGAGCACAGGTAGACATTGAAGCCATGCTAACTCTCCTCTCTTCTCAATGACCTATCACATCCAAATAGTACTGTCATGAAATTTTATTTCTTTTTTTTGTTTTATGATACTATGACTTTCAACAAGGGGTTGTCTACCTCTGAGCTCCACTTCCTGCCCTATTTTATTTTATTTTTATTTTGAAACAGGGCTCAGTAAGTTGTAGATGGCCTTGTTAAGTTACTGAGGCTGGCTGCAAAACTGTGATCCTTCTGTTTCAGCCTTCCAAGTACTGGGATTGCAATTGTGTGCCACCACACCCGGCTGAAATTTTACTTAAGCACCTCTGGAATCCCTGTTCTCACTTTTTTTCCCCACTGTCCAATGCCCCTCGCTGAAATACTGCCAAAATATACTAGTTCTCTGCCTCCAAATTCCCTATCATTTAGTTGGTCTCCAACAATTTGTACATTTCTATTAAATAAAAATCTGCATTTTATGAACTGTCCTTTCCTATTCTCAACATTTTCTGATTTCCTGTTTGCTGAAAGAAGCCCTTTAGCCTAGCATAAAAGGCATACTATGTCTCTCAACCTCTGACAAAGAATATTTAGCCAGGTTTTTTAGAGTTCACTTTTTTTTTTTTTTTTTCATACTAGATCTTATTCTTGGGCTCTGTCCTTGGTCCACTTAGTTTAGTTTTAACACAAATCCTGCTGGGCTAGTGTAGTGAAAATCTCCCACTCTTTATATATATGATCAAATTCCTTACTGTCAAAATCTGGTTGACCTGGCTTGCCTTCAGCAAGAAGCCTATTGAGTTGGTTTAGCTAGAATCTTCCTTACAGCTACATGTGTTGGCACATGCTTGTAAGCTTATAATCCCAGTACTTGGGAGGCTGAGACTGGAGGATCTGTGTTTGCGGCCAGCCTCAGTTATTTAGTGAGGCCTTCTGCAACTTAGTGAGACCCTGTTTCCAAAATAAAGAACAAAAAATAGGGCTGAGTAGAATGTCTCTGGGTTCAATCCCAAGTACTGAAAAAAAAAAAAAAAAAAAGAATCCCATTTACACCTGATATTTCTTCTCGGTAAGTTTTTTTTTGTTGGGTTTTTTTTGTTTTTGTTTTTGTTTTATTTTTGTGGTTCTAGGGATTGAACCCAGGGGCATTCTACCTCCAAGCTACACCCCCAGCCCTATTTTTTAATTCTTTATTTTGAAACAGGGTCTAACTAAGTTGCAGAGGGCCTCACTAGGTAGGTAGCTAAGGCCGACCCCGAACCCGGATCCTCTGGTCTCAGCCTCCCAAATGCTGGGATTACAAGTGTGCACTACCACAGCTGGCTTTCTTGGTAAGTTTTCTATCCATTACCCCCACCATTTTGTCTTTGGCTATAAGTACCCTCTTGTCCTTGCTTGTTGGGAATGGAACTCACTTCTATTTCTTTCCCCCTGTTGTATTAATATCTGCCTTTGCCCCTTTACCTTTTGTCTGGATCTTTGTTTTTTGTTGTTATTTTACAGCCTTCCCAGTTTGCATCCTCAGCACTTCCAGATGGCCTATGACCTCATACCCTAAGTACTTACTATCCTCTACCTATTTCATGCAATCAGTCATCACTATATATTACATGTGCTGTCCTCTTTGATGGAGGTAGTGCCCCTTGTTTTCCACATGGTGATCTTCTGTTCACCTTTAAGACCCAGCTAAAAATTCCTTTCTCAGCTGGGCGTGTTGGCGCACACTCTTAATCCCAGCATTTGGGAGGCTGAGACCAGAGGATCCAGGTTCGTGCCAGCCTCAGCTACCTAGTGAGGCATTCCTCAACTTAGTGAGACCCTGTTTCAAAATAAAGAATAAAAATAATAGGGCTGGGGGTATATGTAGGAGGTAGAATGCCCCTGAGTTCAATCCCCAGTACCGCAAATAAATAAATACATAAATATTCCTTTCTCATCAAGCTTTTCTTGACTCGGTCTATTCCATACTTCCATAATATCATATACAGGACATTTTTTTTACATAATATATTTGTCATTAGTCATTTTTCCACTTTTTTCACTACACTGTGAACATAGTTATGACTCATATTTTAGTCACCTGATTTACCTCTGTATCCCTATCTTTACTGTTTAGTACCTAGTACATTGCAGGGAGTCCATAGGATTTGTTGTTGTTAGATGAACAGATGATGAGTCCATTTAAATCTGCCTGTACTACTGAATACAGAGTACAGTTAAGTAGTTAATTATATTCTGCACTCTGTATTCTTATATACTTTGCAGAGATAAATCTCTGGAGAAAAGTATTTGTATATGAAATTGGAAATTGAATCATAGCCCCTAATTCTCTACTGTTGATAAATTGTCCATCATTCTTACCAACATTTTATCTGATCCATGGCAATATAGAAAATAACCCTTAAGCATATACTTTATTCTCTGTGGGTTTACTATATTAAAATAACACTTAAGAATTCTTTTATAAACTTTACAGATGTAATATAAATAATTATCACAAATTGCCACTTCAGAACTTCTTATATTATTGGGCATTTCAGCAAAATGGGCTGCATTCATTCTTTCTTTGTAAGAACTAACTTGAAACATTTTCTTGCAGTGATTGATGTACTGAGGACACTGAAATTCTAATCAGTAATTTAGAAATTTCTAACTTTGATATCATTTTTATATAATTTTCTAACCATGGTATAATTTTCACTTATTAAAAATAGGTTTTTGTTGTTCACTGTTTTCTTCATGAGGGCAACTTATATCAAATTGGATGAGTAAAAGTTCAGGTTGAGAAATGTTGTATTTTTTATCAAAATATCTTCTCTGCTTCTCTCAGTCTTGTGATTTTTTTCTCCTTCCTTTAAATTCTCTTCCAGATTCAATTCTAAATATATGTCATTTAAAAATATTTCCTAAGTAATTTTTGGAGAATTGAATCAAGCAATCTTCCACTAAAAGGTAAGCTTCTACTGACATGTGAGATGTTCTTTTTTTCTTCTTCTTCTTCTTTTTGATACAGGGTCTCACTAAATTGCTGAATCTGGCCTTGAACCTTCTCTCCTTCTGTCTCAGCCTCCCAGGCATTGGGATTATAGGCATGTGTGACCACATCTGGCTGAGATGTCCATGCATTTTACATAGTTATTTGAATAAAATAAATCTTTGACTATCCAGTAAAGAATTATTTAGAAAATTTTATATTAATAAAATAAGTGTTAATTAATAGACAATACTTAAAATGACTTCAAAATATGAATGCTAATATCAACTATTTGAAGTAACAATAAAAGTTGGTTCATAATATCGTCAAGTAGCAATTTTTGTGTAAGCTGTTCCTCTGAGTGTGTAAAAAATGGAAACCTTTTCTTCTTAGCTAAAATTTAAGAAAACTGTCACAAAAATGGGTTTCTGTGGAACTGTAAGCTTTTTAAATGTTTATTCAAAAAGAATTCAAGGAAATGAATTCATTGCTGTTGCTGCTTTTTTTTTTTCAAAGTTTCATTAAAATGAATATAGGTCTCCTATCAAAATAAACATGAGATGAATTCTGAGCTCGCTGTTCATTTCTTTGCTGTTGGAGGTGCTGTTGGCTTTTCTTGTAGCCATAAATGATGCTGAAAGAATGCAGACTAGAATCTAATGAATTTTATGCCAAGCAATCACAGAAGCAGCATACTTTCCACTGTCATCCTATTTATGGTGGGATTTTTTTGAGAAAAGATATTGATACAGAAAGTCTATAGAATTCATAATGTTTGATTAAGTCTGGCAAGAAAAGACTATCTCTTCAAGCAGTATGGGTTCTAGTTTTTTTTAATCTGTGTTTCTTCTGAGGATGTTAGAAACTGTAAAGAAGGGGTGCTTTTTAGTAAGGTAATGCTAGTGCTAGAGAGGTGTTTACTTAAACACAAAGTGACTGGTGAAAGTCCAGCTGAATTATCACTCACCACAAAGATGCAGATACAGCTTTTATGCTGAATGCACTGCTGCAAGTGTCGAAACAAGCAAAACAAAACAATCTATCTTACTGAGAGGAGAGAGTGTTCTTATTTACCAGAAAGAATAAAACCAAAAATTCTAAGCACCTTGACTCAGAAACTCTGAATAGCTTTAGCTGAAAGTGCTTGTTCAATATGAAATCATACCTCTGTGACTGTTTTGTAATGGAACAATAACTTAAAAGAGTTTGATAAAAAAAAATTGGGGGGAGTAGTCATCCTAGAAACTAAAAATTATTTACAATGTGTTATTATTGGATGTTTGAATAAAGACTCAAATATTTTGTTTGATAAACATATAAAGCATGAGAGATTAGTTATTTAAAATTAAGACTTTTTTTAAAATGGTACACTTGCATATAGAGTAACTTAAGAGGGATGGGAGTAAATAAGGTTTATACTTATGTCAATATGACACAATTCAATCTTAATTTTATTTTTAGTTTTCTTTTTCCAATTAACAATACATAAAGAGAATTAGGCATAAGACACCCTAAGGAAAGCAAAATAGAAATAAAATGGCTCTGTCTCTGAGAAGTAGCAGCCTCATTGGAAAGGAAAGAATCATGTGGAATTGACGTTTTTGCCTTAATGCATAAAACATGACAAAGCTAGGCAGAGGCTGACAGGAGTGTTGATGGGTGTACTAAGGACCAATTCACCATCACCATGTGATTTTCAATATTTGGAAAATCATTAGGCAAATTTCAGATAAGGTTTTTGTAACAATTGACATTTTGAACTATCTGTTATGTGATCTTTAATTTACTCTTTGCTATTTTTCAATTACTTGTCAATATTCTGCATCAAAGATCAATGCTGGCTTTCTATTTTTCTTTTTTTTAGACAAATGTTGGTATAAGAAAAGAGATGGCAAAATTTCAAAGAAACAGATATGGAACATATTGCCAGTGTACATTAGAGTTGAGAACTATTTATAAAAATATGACGTATGAATGTGAAACAAGAAATTTTTAATATATTCCCAATGTTTTCCCTTTGATTATACTGTTAGGGTATAAGCATTGTCAGCTAAGGAGAACAGCAGAAGTTTATGTACACATATAGTACCTAGGGTTTTTTTTGTAAGGACTAGATGTCAAGTTATTCAGTATTAATGATTGTGGTCAATAATGTTGAATAGTCCACTGAAGTTTTAATAAACTAAAAGAATTCATTCCTTTTGAACACATAATAGAAAAATGTACAGGACCAGTAAAAAAAGAAGATCCAAATCTTTTTTTTTTTTTAATTTTTTTATTGTAGTATTTCGTGCAATATAGCATACATCTTTGTTAAGTACGGGTTGTTAACAACATATTTGCACACAGTTCTCATTTAACCCTTTCCCCAATTCCCACCCCAATCCCCTCCCCTTCCCTCCCCCTCAGGTTCACTTCGGTGAGTGACCTTGATATGATTGTGTAATTACATCACG
>PVLC010014190.1:0-39025 GCA_004027655.1 Graphiurus murinus
GCGTGTTTTCTCCATTGCAGCAGCAGTGAGGGAGGGAACGGACACATGTAGGTTGCTATGCAGTTGTTTTGCTGTTGATGTGGGAGCAGTGCCAGGCAGCACTCAGACCCTGGAAACGTTTTCATTTTCATTATTCCACGGAGGTCCCAGCCTTGCCATAAGAGAACCCGTGCTGATGTTGTTTTCCTGAAATAACAATAGTGAGGGAGAAAGCATGCCCGTTTCTAGATAGCTGCTCCTGTGTCTCCCTGGCAGGTGAGGCCTTCCCTAGATCTGTTACAGGGGTTCGTCATATGTCATCTGTTTCTGATAAACTGTTTTGTTTGTTTTTAATGTTCACTATTCTTTTCCTATATAACATCCATACTTTTCAAATTGCTCAGCACTAGTTTTTGGCGCTTGAACTTCATGATTTAAGAGCTGATGGTTTTACCTCATTGTTAAGTAGTGAAATAATGGGGTCAATGTGAGGGTAACAGGATGTAGAACTTCGATTTGACTGGAGTCGTTGCTTCTCCTGAAAAATGATGGGGGAAATGAATGAGAGAGGAGGGGGTGGGGGAAGGGAGGGAGGAGACATGGCCAAAGAAGGAAGGATGGAAGCAAAACTTTATTCATGGAAAGGTAGGATTATTGACTGAATCCAAGTTTTTTTTTTTTGTTTTGTTTTGTTTTTGTGCAGGGGATTGAACCCAGGGGCATTCTATCTCTGAGCTAGATCCACAGCCCTTTTTATTTTGTTTTTTGTCTTGAAATAGGATCTCACTAGGTTGCTGAGAATCTCACTACACTGCTGAGGCTGTCCTTGAACCTGTGATCCTCCTGTCTCAGTCTCCCAAGTACTGGGATTACTGGCATGTACCACCACACCCAGCTGCAGCTAAACTCTTTTATATGTTCTTCAATACCTTACTTGATTGATTCAATGAATGCCTTTCAAGATTGTTCTATGAGCAAAACAGTGTTTTGGCTACCATTTAATAATTGACTCTTTTGATTCTATAAATTCTTTTCTCATTGTATTTCTCACATTCTGTCTCTTTGGGCACTAGAAAAATTAGTGTATCTGTAACTTTTATGAACACAATTTTGTTTAATGGCAAGTTTATGAGTGAGAGTTTCCCCATGCATTCAGTTTTCCTGGACCTTATAGCTTAATCCAAGGCTCTGGAAGCACACTTTATTTACAGTCATGCACCTTTGCTTTTCCATGAACTGTCTGTGGCCCTGCATCCCAGTCCAGGGCTGCTCCCACAGCATCTCTCTCATGGACTCCAATTGCTTGTGTACTTGTCTCCCCCTTAGGCTGTGAGTGACGTGAGGGCAGAGCCCATGCTTTGTCCATCTCTGAGGTAATGGCAACATAGAACTTAATAAATATTGGTAGGAAGAAATCTGTGTTACCAAAAATATCTTTGTTCATATATTCCATTTTTTTTTTTATTTCTACTTTTATGGGATTGGATTCAGAGTTTGTTGGTTGAAGTCTATATGTATTTTCAATTTTCATGGATGTTACCAGGTTGCTTTCCACAAAAAGCTAAAGCAACTCTTTCTCCCATATTTCTATCAGCAACAGGTTTTATTGATCTTTAAAATTTTTCTAGTTTAATGGCTATAAATACTCCATCATCTAATTTTTAACTTCCTGGTTTTAATGAGTTTGGATATCTTTATATGTGTTAGTTGATTTAAATTTATTGTTTTGTGAATTAACTTTTAATATGCTTAGTCCCCCCCCCCTTTGAACCAGAGATTGAACCCAGGGGCATTCTATTTTCAAGCTGTACCCTAGCCCTTTTTATTTTTTATTTTGAAACAGGGTCTTTCAAAGTTGCTGAGAATGGCCTCAAACATGTAATCCTTTTGTCTCAGCCTCCCAAATACTAGAATTATAGGCATGCACCACAACTCCTGGCTATATCTCACTAGGTTGTTGAGTGTCTCACTACTTGCTGATACTGTCCTTGAACCTGTGATCCTCCTGTGTTAGCCTCTCAAGTACTAGGATTATAAGCATGCCCCACTATGCCTGGCTCCTTGTGTAATCTGTAAAAAGAGAAAATTACTATATTTTAGCAAAAATTAACATTTTATATATCTCTCAGAACAATATAGAGGTAGACAACTTTTGGGAGTATGAGGAAGATCTCCTTTAATTGTTGGAATTTAAGTTTTAGTTTCTGTCTTCAGGGGTGGGCCTTTAGCTCTTCGAGGACCCAGACTTTGCCTACCTTGCTCACAGAGATTACCTGGGACCCAGCATGCTGCTGGAGTGGGCATCCCATAAATCTTGGGGGAATGAGTGAGTGGAGTGAGCAAATGATGCTAGGTGAAAAGTGGATGGGGAGGAAGATGACAGTGAAACACAGGAGGGTCACTGGGCAGCTGCAGGGGCCAGTGTGTGGTGACATGGAGTTGGAACTCCACCCATGGTGGAGTTGTGCTCTCTCTCCACTCTCTCCAGGAGATCTCTCTCTCTCTCTCTCTCTCTCTCTCAGACTCTGAGACCACCAGAGCCTGGGCGTAGGCCTGATGCCCAGAAGATGAACTCATTCAAGGCTAGGGATTTGGCAGGCCAGTGAGAGGCGAGGGAATTGACATCCTAGAGACAGTGGTGACAGTAACAGGTCACAGGGGCTCAGCCAGGTAGGAAAGGGCCTGAAGAGGAGGGACACAAGTAGGGAAAGGACACCAGGACTGGACTATGGGGAGTGCAAAGAGTAGCTAGCTGGGAACTGGCCAAAGAGGGGATTGTGATGCAGGAAAAAAACCCTTCACCTACAGCTTTCAGAGATGAAGCAGACCAAGGGAGGAGGGTAGCTGAGGTTGTAGGTGGCTGAATAGATGGGGGTATTCATTCTGAGAGATCAAGAAAAATGGAAGGCCCCTAGAACACTGGTTATGTTACCACAGGATGTTTAGGGTAGAGGGCAAGTCTATTTTCTGGGACAAAACCATATTGTAAGGTAGGATGCCTCCATGTGCAGTGACAAAAGGCACTATGGGATTAAACCATATTGGTAAGGCAGGATGGAAGAGGAAAAAGGAATTAAATGAATAAGAATGTGAAAAAAAGAAGTTAGTATGAGATGGTGATGTTGACTGATATCAAGTTGGAAAAAAGAGAACTAAAAGAGAAATGAATCCAGGATAGTGAAAAAATTGTACCATTCTTAGTTGTTTAGAGTAAGCAATACATAAAATAAAAATTTTAGCTGGGCTCAGTGGCACATGCTTGTAATCCCAGTACTTGGGAGATTAAGAGGGGAGGATCACAGGTTCAGGGCCAGCCTCAGCAATTTAGCGAGACCCTCAGCAGCAACTTAGTGAGACCCTGCTTCAAAAAAAGGTGTGAAGGGAGTTGGAGGTGAAGTTTGGGGGTAGAATGCTCCTGGCTTTAATTTTCAGACTCTCTCTCTCTCTCTCTCTCTCTCCCTCTCTCTCTCTCTCTCTCTTCCCTGATCCCCAAAGTTAAAATGCATGTTTCCTTAGTTCAGAAAAAAACTGAAAATTATATTAGAACCTTCTGAAGCTCCCAGATGACCTAACATCTCAAAGGGGCTGGATTCTAGAAAGAAAACTGGTAGCTTGCCAATTCCAGTTCTGGCCAAGCATTCTTAGAATACCTTGGAGTGGGTTTTAGTCTCATAGGGATTCCATTTTTCAGAATATCAACAGGTTCTGATAAATGAAGCTCTTGAGGGTTTTCTCTACTGAAATGCTCAGTCTGCATTGAAGGATAATAATGAAAATACCTAAGTTTCATTTCTAGTACTTTGCTGATGAACCTGGACTTTCTCCTCTTTAGAAAATGAAACGAAACTAACCTTCATCTGAGACTCTGTGTTCCATGATTGAATTTAAGACAGTTTGTGGAGTATTCTTTACATGCAGGGTCTGAGTCCTTCTCTTACAGAGAGCAGTGCTCAGGAATTGGCATACACACACACACACACACACACACACACACACACACACACACACACACGTCCCTGAAAGCTGTGATGTTATCAACAAAGCAGCTCTCAACACGACCTAATTAGCACAGTGTTAACTGTGGGCAAGGGACTGGGAGTGACAATGTGGGGGCGGGCTTCCAGGGGAGGCCTCCCAGGCATGGAATACATGCAGAAGGACAGAGGAGGAATTCACACCAGGGAGGGAAATTATTTATGGTATTGCAAGGGTGAAAAGGAGATTTCTTCAAACCTCCTGGTATCAGTTACGCTGTCCTAGTGTTTGGACATATGGAGCTACCATTCCCATTAAACTGTTACCATGTGCCAGAAGATTTGGAACTCCTCAAGAACATGTTGCGAGAAGGCTGTCATACCTCTTGACTATGCCTGTGACACAAGTGTCACGTCAGATTGTTGTATGGAAAAGGACTGAGATTTGGAAAACTGCACAATGACTTCTTGTTTTTATCCTTTATTTTCTGCAAACCACACTCCACATGCCATTAGCAGCTGCCTTGTGGCCTGGCAGGATAAAGATCCCTCTTACAGAGGAACTTGCTGGCTAACTCAATCCCTAATGGAAACCTCTTACCAGGGAGGGCTGGATTTGATTCCAGGGTCTAGGCAAAAGCTTTTAACGAGCCCATGGCATGAATTATAGCTAAACTTTGAACATTTTCTCTTTCATTGCTTCTTTGGCAGGAATTACATATTTCTCCCTTCTATAATTTGTGTAAGCTCAAAGGGATGCTTTGTATTTCTGTAGTGTTATCTCACAGCCTGGGACAAATTATCAGTAAAACAAGAACCTGAAATCTAATAAGAGGAGGTAGGATATGAGAGGGTGTACATCTTCAAGGTATGAAGACAAAACAGCAGCACCCTTCATTCTTTTTTAGAGACTGTTTGTCCCCACGAGCCTTTTTTTTTCTAAGCAAAAGAAGAAACGAGTTGAGAGTAGAAAAGGGTGTGTGTGGGTGATGTGGTTACTTAGCAACAGGGAAGCTTCCGGCTGATGTTCTGAATTGAACAAAAGAAAACGGGACAGCAGGGAATAAATGAATGGGGGGAAATGAAAGAGAGGAAAGCAGATGTGGTAGTGAAAGAGGTTCAGAGGAAAATGAAAAATGAAGCAGTAAGGGAAAACTCATGAAAATGGATATCACAGGTACTAAACCCCAGAAGACTGTGCATTAAAAATAGATGGGAGAAGAGGAATCAAAAGAAAAGAGAAAATAGGCAGCAGGGTAAGAAACATGCACAGTGGAAGTTGCTGGACAAAGGATGGATAACATACCACAGTGCAGTGAACTCCTGGCTTTAAACTAGGCTCTCACCTGGTGTTTGACATCACACAGGGCGGACCTGAGGCAAGGCTAGAACAAACCCCACACAACTCAAGTCTGTGATTAGGCTGCTTAGACAATGAGTCAGGATATTTTTATAACATTTTCTAATAGGTATGAATCCTCGGAGTGACCCTAAAATAACTTTGAGATGTTTAGACCACTACATCAGGCCTGACCAAAAAGGGAAACCTCGAGAGAATTGGATGTACTTTAGACAAGAAAGCTTCTAATTCCATCTTTGATTCCTCCAGTTTATTGCAATGTTATAGAACAGAACAGATCAATTAATGTTTACTGTGGCGAGATCTGCCTTCATGTTTCCCAGCGCCTTTGTCATGGCGGTTGCGTGCTACCTTGTAGGGTGTGTGTGTGTGTGTGTGTGTGTGTGTGTGTGTTGATGTTACACTGTTACACGGCAGGTACAGTTTTCTGCTATGTTTATCTCATAAAAGGGCAACCATATTTCCTGACCCATTTTCCACATTTTTTTTAATCATTCACATGTATAAACAGAAAAGAACCTTTGATCAACATATGTACATTTTTATTCATGATTATGTACATAATTTTCTAATGAATCATGGACCATTAGAATATGATATGCTTATTAAGAATGATGAGGTAAATATATATATATACATATATATTAGATTTTATTTAATTGTTGAAAAGCTCTATTAATGGAACCTTCACCTCTCTGTCTTCACTTTCACTTCCCCACACTACCCTCAACCAAAAGTGTCTACCATAAGCATAATCCAATAGCATGGAGCAGAGGCTGATTAGCTATTGCAGTAAACAGGAGTGGAATGACTTTTTCCCAGTCTCCCTTCTGGGCTGTCACATCACATTTTATATAGGCATGTGGTATTACTTATCACCTCCTATACAATTCTAATATTTATTTTTTTCACATATAATTAGGACTGAGTTCTTACATTATTCCTCTTTTAAAAACTTCCCATCTGAGCCAGAGTGGTGGTACACACTTGTAATCCCAGTTCTTGGGAGGCTGAGACAGGAAGATTGCAAGTTCTATATCAGCCTCAGCAATTTAGCAAGACCCTTAACAACTTAGTGAAACACTGTTTCAAAATAGAAAATAAAAAAGGGTTGGGGTGTAGTTCAGTAGTAGAATGCCCCTGGGTTCAATCCCCAGCACCAAAAACAAACAAACAAACAAAACTACCACCAAAAACATCAACAAAAACTGCTCATCTATGTTTGATTTTTAATTACAAATGATTGCTTGACAATACATTTTTAGTCTGTGCTGCCACAAAACCCACTAAAATGAGAGTAAAAGGATAAAGCATGAAGAAACACTGACAGTTATGAAGGGCTCAGTATATCAGTTATCTATCGCTGCATGAAAACTGCCTCAAAACTTGTGGGTTTGTAAGAACCACCATTTGTTCACAACTCTTGGGGCAGCAATTTGTAAAGGAGTTGGCTAAGGCAGCTCATCCTACTTTGGATGGTGTCAAATGGGGTTACTTGTGGTTACAGGCAGGTGACAGTTGAGGTTCAGGAACAGGGTGCCCCAGTTCTCTATACGGCCTCTCCAGCAGACCGGCTCAGACTGCTTCACGATGTCCAGACTCCAAAAGAAGACAGAGTCAAGGCTACTAAGCCCCATGAGGCCTTGTTTACAAGTCACAAGTTGTCACTTCTGCAGCATTCTACTGGTCACAGAAAGTCACAAGGCTAGATCAAATTTAAAGGCTGAGGAAACAGGCTCCACCTCTTGATGAAAGGAGCTATAGACAATTCTCTGACCATTTTTAATCCACAAGACTTAAAAATGTTAACTTGCTTCAGAGAGTACAGTATACCAACAGTTACACTTAAAGAAATGCACACGCTAATGTGTGTGTGTGTGTGTGTGTGTGTGTGTGTGTGTGTGTGACTAGGAATTGAACCCAAGGGCATTCTACCTCCAAGTTACACTCCAAGTCCTTTTTATTTTTTATTTTGAAACAAGGTCTTACTAAATTGATGAATTTCTCACTAAGTTGCTGAGGCTGGCCTCGAACATATGATCCTCTTGTTTCATGTCTCCCATACTGGGATTATAGGTGTGTGCCACCATGCCAGGCTGCGCACACTACTCTGTGTGTGTGTGTCTGCGTGCGTGCGCGTGTGTGCAGTTCTGAGTATTAAACCCAGCGCATTCTACCTCTGAGATCTACCCCCAGTCCTATTTATTTATTTATTTATTTATTTATTTTGAAACAGAGTCTCACTAAGTTATAGGGGCATTGCTAAATTGCTGAGGCTGGCTGCGAACCTGTGATCCATCTCCCAAGTACTGGGATTACAGGCATGTGCCACCACTCCTGGCTCACACTAATTTTTTTTTTTTTTTACTCACCTATTTCATTTATTCTAATTTTAACTAAAATTGCATTGCAATTTTTTATTTATAAGAGACATTCCTTCGGGAGGTGTGTATCCAGTTAGGTATAAATAACAAACAATATAAAAATAAAATTTCTACTAGAAAGTGAAAACTTTATTATACTAAAGCAAAGCTCTCTATGGAGAGTAAATGTAATGAAAAAAATGCATTTATTTCTAAGATTGAGCACAAGCCCTAAAATTCTGTCTTACAATTATTCTTCTCCAACTACTGACTCTAAGAATATTTTTTATCCTTAATAGATGTTGCACCATACAGTAGATGTTGCATCATGTGGACTTCCCTCCTTTCTAATAAAAGTCCCACTTTTATTCCTGTATTCATTCAACCTGTCCTCATGCACAAGGGGTGAATCTCCATTAGACTGTGTCATCATGTAAATTTCTTACCCCTTGCTTGAGGCTGACTCAGGAGCTCAAACTTGAAAGCTTGTCTGTGCATGCTTTTTCTGTGGTGACCATTATCGATACTAAGATGACAAGCCAATCTGAATAGGAGGACTTGGATTCCATAGCTCTGAGATGGATGTCTGTCTCCTATGGACTGTAAACCAGGCAGTGTTATATTCTAGTGGCAACCTTTGCCATTTGTGTTGCCCACCTGTAGACAAAGCTAACACAGAGAGGACAGAACCAGAGAACTGAGGAGAAGCAGAGCCAGAGCCAGCATGTGCTCCTCTCAGACTTTCCTCTAGAGTTCTTACTCTACCAGCTAATAGATATTCTGACTCTTCATGCCAGCTTCTTACCAATTTTTATTCTTTGCAACTAAAATGATCCTTCCTGATGATGCTGTCTAGTCTGAGAGGTTCTCAGTACCCTCACCAGAGAGATGCTGGAGGATGGTTCTACAAGGCTGGTCTATTCTCCTTACTCCCCACTTCCACTATCCCTGAAGATCACCAGACCTATATGCAAATTCGGATCTCCATATACCTCAGAAAACTAATTACAAAGCCATATCCAGGGACGGAAGATGCACTTGCCAAAGAATTTGAAAGACTTCTAATTTTTGTTGGCAAAATATGGTGAATATGCATGGAAAAAGGTTCTAAGGGTACCAAACTAAGGAAGGAAAAACACCATTATAGATCACATAGACTTTATCAGTGGGATATACTTATTAGAAATTCTGGATTTAATGAGCTACTTAAGCAATTGGAAGTTAAATTATTGCTTTCTTGAGTTGTACTTGATAATAGTCTCTTCTAAGTGTACCTGAGATACTAGAAATTTCTCATTAAAATATAAGTGAAGACGGGGCATGGTGGTTCATGCTTATAATTCCAGTATTTGAGAGACTGAGACAGGAAGATCACAAATTCATGGCCAACCTCAGCAATTCAACGAGACCCTCAGCAACTTGGCGAGACCCTGTTTCAAATTTAAAATAATAATAATAATAATAATAATAATAATAATAATAATAATACGGGCTAGAAGTATATCTCATAGGTAAATGCTCCTGGGTTCAGCCATATATATATTTATATGGCTATATATATATATATATATGTATATATATGAAAGAATATTATATATATGAAAGAATATATATGTATATATATATGGTAAAGAATTCAATTGCTTGCAGAGATATGAATGTTAGGATAGATTATTACATGTGAATACCTCAACTGTTCTGTGTCTCCTATAGAAGACAAAGGTTGAAGAAATGCTTAGAAATTATTTTCTGTATCAGGAGCTGGAAAATTACATTGGTACAGGCAAGGTCCAACTACTATTTTTTTGGAACAGGGTCTTGTTAGGTTGCTGAGGCTGGTTTCAAACCTGCAATCCTCCTATCTCAGCCTCCCTAGTACTGGGATTACAGACCTGCACCACCACGCCCAGCTTTAAGGCCCAACTTCTTTTTTTTTTTTTTTGCGATACTGGGGGTTGAACTCAGGGGCATTCTACCTCCGAGCTATACCCCCAGCCCTATTTTTTATTCTTTATTTTGAAACCGAGTCTCACTAAGTTGCGGAGTGCCTCACTAGGTAGCTGAGGCTGGCTGCGAACCGGGATCCTCCGGTCTCAGCCTCCCGAATGCTGGGATTACAAGCGTGCACCACCACGCCCGGCTAAGGCCCAACTTCTTAGAAAGTACTTTGGTGGTTCATCTCCATATGCTGGGAAAATACTTTGGGGTTAAAAAGTATTCTCAACCCCAATTTTAATAATGATGGAAGAGGGGAAGCGTGGTACCAGACTGCCAAAGTCAAGGTGGGCATATGTACTGTATTGACAGTGGTAGAGCTGACATGACATTCAAAACTATACAACCCACAAAAATCTCCTGAAGCTTTTTGTATATAATGGAGTTACAGAGATCAGAATAGGTGGGCAGCCCACTAAGGGTCTAATTTATCTGTATTATAAAAAACACTTTAGGAGTAGTGGTTGTAGCTCTGATGTTGAGTTCTTGAACTCAGTAATTCTGGTGATGGCCTTCTGATACCTAATTTGTCAGCTCTTTCAGTGATTTCGTAAGCACCTAATTCCCTGTTGTTGTTGTTTTTAACTTTCCTGGATACAATGATATCTTTTTTATACTTTTATTGGTGCAATATAATTATACATCACCATGAGATTCAAAGTGATCCCTGTTTTAAGATGCTCTCTACTTAAAATACCTAGAGTGCTCCCAGATGTTAAACATTAGATGATACATTCCAACAGGACCCTGAACTTTTGCCAGAATGATTTCCCCAGTCTCTGGGTATAATGATGGGATAGCTGACATCAGTAAGTGGCAGAATCCTGACACTGACTCCTAACTTCTGGAACAGAGTCTAGTGTAGTTATCATGGTGAAAACAACTTAGTGAAAGCCCAGGAGCTCAATGTTGTGGCCAAAACAGTGAGTCAAAAGCATTCTGTTACATGTCAATAAAAAAGTTAGTGTAACTCTTTTTTTTTTAACTTCATGCCTGAGAAATCATAGAGATGAGGGGTACTGTGTTTCCTATCATATCTCCACTTAATTCTCCATCTGGCAAGTGCAAAGATGGATGAACCTTAAGAGAATTTCAGGGGACCACTGTTGACTGTAGGATAAGTCATACAGTAACTTGTTCTCCAAGTACATATGATTTTCCAAATGTAGTTTCCTAATCAAAACAAATCAACATACACTGAGACATATTGATTATAGCTTTCATCAGGACAGTCTTTCTCTCTGCTTCAGTAAACACAGAAAGAACATCAAAAGTAGTTTGATTTTTATCTAAAAGGGCGGAAATATATTTTTCAATTTAGAATTCTGTTAACTTTCTATTCTCTGTGCTATAAGTTGGTCCACAGAAACTTGGTTGTCTAATTATCCACAGCTATACTAAACATAATGGGCTGATGAGATCCAGAACCAGGACATGGCTAGTATTTTTCAATTCAGACCACGCATGCCAGAAAGTGGAAATAAATCCCATGGTAATACAATGAAGTTTCTTGGGATGCAGTGTTATGTAACATGTGAGTTTAATCCTCTTCAATGTCAAGGACAATTTGTTTCCTACCTCTAGAAAGAAGATTGATATTGCTCTTTGGATTTTAGAAGCATCATGTACCTCATTTTGTATGCCCCTCTGCTACTTCTCCTGAGTGACTTGAAATGCCAACACCTAAGTCAGGTTCAGAGGAAGGCTGTCCAGCTGGCCCCGGCTGCAACTTTCCCACATAACTTTTAGAGCCTGGTGCAACCAGTGATTCTCAAAAGTCAAACGAATCCGTAAAAAGACTGAATACGAGGTTCTCAGCAAAAACATGGGGGTTTTAGAGCAACATTATGCCTTCTTCAATGAGTACTCATTCTTCTTTGGAGGCATAGCACTTAATTTGCTACTGGGGTTGACAGGAACCAGGTGACTAGGAAATACAAGCTGCTTATCATGAACTGAAAGCTATCTGATCTACCTAGCTCTAAAGTCAGACACATCCAAATGGAAATAGTATATAAGTGAGTGCAACTGAGAAGGTCTGAGGGCTCAAGTTTCATGTGCTGGTGGCTCACCTTCCTGGTATTCCTAGTCACGCCACATTGCCACCTCTCCAAGTACCAACACTTACACCTCTGTGAAGAGTTCTCGATTATCAGTTAACCAAAAAAAAGGGAAAATCTAATGTAGTTTATATACAGCTTTGCATATAAGCTGGCATCATGAAAATGATATCCTTACAAAATATGTTGCAGCGGTTCCCTTTAGGGCCATTCAGTCCCACCAAAGTGAAGATGGGGAAGGAAAATTCTGCCAGTAGGTAGCACTTTGAGTAATATATCATCTTTGTCTCTTCCTAGAAAAAGAGAAACGGATGGACAGTGATCAACATTTTGGTTATATTATCATGGTAGTAGAAAGAACAAGACCAGAGGATTTGTGCCAAGAGGGTTAGAGAAGAATTTGCATACATTTTAAAAAATGGGCCCATGGAGCCAGGTGTGGTGGCGCATGCCTATAATCCCAGGGCTTGGGAGGCTGAAACAGGAGGATTGCAGGATCAAGGCTAGCCTTATCAACTTAGTGAGACCCTGGTTCATAATAAAAAATAAAAAGGACTGCTAGTATATCTCAGTGACAGGATGCCCCGGGTTTAAACACCAGTAACACACACACAACACACACACACACACACACACACACACACACAATGGGCCCATGGTATGAAGACATTTCACTACACTGATTATCAATCCAGTAGCCATTACCTTTCTTGTGAACAGAACTTCATTTTGAACAAGTAGCCAAGATTCTTCACTTGACTCTGTGCTCCTGGGAAGGCGGACCACATCTCTACCCTAGCAAGTGAATCAATGAATCTAAGCAATCGTGATGATTCTAGTCTGCTTAGAAGTGGTTGGTTTAGAAAGGGCCCCCAGACCCAATTTTGACCAATGAGATATTGAAGGAAGTTTACTATGGGATTAGTCCTATGAGTTTCTTTATCAAAATTAAAATAAGAAATAATTTTTTTTCTTCTGCCTCTATTTGTTAGTGTGTGAAGATGCATTGCTTAGACTAGCTGTAGGCTTTACAATTGTGAAAGAAGCTAAGATAATAAGTTCAGAATGGCAAATAAAAAAGATGGAAAGAACTTGGATCCTTGATGGAATTGCTGAACCATCTCATCAACCAATTCTCAAGCTACCATATCTTGGGACTTCTTAATATATGAAATAATAATTTTTTTTAGTGTTTATACCAACTATTCAAGATTTTTATTTCTTTGCAGTCAAAAATATCTTAATAAAAAAACACTCAGTAAAAAGCCCCCCTGTGGAAGAGGCTCAATGAGCAGGTGCACACGATGGTCCACCCTGCGATGTGAGTCAGTGTCCTTCTCCATCTCTCCTAGTACTCGTTCAGTGGGCTCAGGAATAAAGTTTCCATAGCAACATAGATGCAGATTATGCATCGTCTCAGCAATATGCACTTTCTATCACCAAATGCTGACTGTCACTGTGGAATGTCCAACTTGCTATAAGCAGCAATAAATCCTGAACCTTTGATATGGTATCACACTCCAGGGGGCTGGCCAGCCACAGGGAGGCAAGTTAATTTATTGGCTCTCTATAATCATAAAAAGATAAAAATTTGCCCTTACTCTACTGGGTGTTTTTTTTTTTTTTTTCTGGATTTAGATTTTCTTTTCCTGTCTAACCTTCGTATCTAACACTTGCTAGTACAATCATCCTGGACAGATTAAATGTCCCCATTTCCCCAAGACAATCCCAGTGTACTTCTGTTGTCCTGGTGTAATGTGTGGCATCTTGCAAACAGTGTTTCTGATCTGAGAACCCACTTTATAGTGAAATAAGCAGTAAAGCTTATGCCTAAGGCTTACCGTATGTCTATTAACCAATCTATGAGCTAGAATGCAAAACTGGGATTCTGTCCCATGGAATGTAACATAGTAGTTTTCAAAAGGTGATCCCAAACACCAAGACCTGCAATATCAGCAACCTGGGTGCTTGTTAGAAATGAAAATTATATGCCCCTGTCCTTAGAACCACTGAATTGGAGAGTCATGGAGTAAGCACAATAATTAATGTTTAAGTGTTCCAAGAAATTCTGATGCACACTGACGTTTGAGAACCCTGCTCTGAAATATCAACCAATAAATGTTGCTCCACCTCCACAGCCATAATACACTACAAACCAAATTGTGGAGGTAGGAGTTGGCCCTCCATTATTGCTTCTAGTGATCCAGTTGCAAATTATTTGCTTCTTATCCCTGTAACTGTGAATCCTGCTAGTTTAAAGTTTGGGTACTTAGCTGGGCATGGTGGCGCATGCTTGTAATCCCAGCATTCGGGAGGCTGAGACAGGAGGATCCGGGTTCGCGGCCAGCCTCAGCTACCTAGTGAGGCACTCCGCAACTTAGTGAGACTCGGTTTCAAAATAAAGAATAAAACATAGGGCTGGGGGTGTAGCTCGGAGGTAGAACCCCCCTGAGTTCAATCCCCAGTACCGCAAAAAAAAAAAAAAAAAAGTTTGGGTACTTTACAGAGAGGGATGCTTTTGCCAGAGAATGAACAGTGGTCTTTTGAATGGGAAGCAGAATGCCATTTGGCTGTGTTTATATCCTCTTATCACTCAGCTAACAGGAGAAAATGCTTTATACTGTTGACTTGAATAGCTGACTCTATCTATAGAGAGTAAATTGGGTTTCCTTTTAAGGATTAGAAGCAAGAAAGAATGTGATGGAGCAAAGAGCATCTCTTGGAGCACTTTCCACCCTGCCATGTCCATACATGCTAAGTAAAATGATATTTTTAAAGACAGTACCCAAAGACTCTGATTTGTCTCATAGTTGCTTCTGTTTCTGGTAAATAGACAAATGATAGGCTATAGGCACTGTAATGAAAAACTATAACAACCCTACATAAACAGGACCAGCTATTGGGCTCCGATCCCTTAGGACCAAAGATATAGATCACTCTGAGAGGCAAAATAAACAAAAAATAGACCCACTGAGGTCTTTCTTTGAAGCACTGGAAATGTGGAATGGGTGGTAAGGTAAGGAATCCATCATTATACAGCAACTACAGATTTTTTTTTTTTTTTTTTTTTAGGTACTAGAGATCAAACCCAGGAGCATTCTACCTCTGAGCTACACTCCCATCCCTATTTTTTATTCTCTATTTTGAAACAGTGTCTCACTATGTTGTGGAGGGCCTCACTAAGTAGTTGAGGATGTCCTCAAACTTGTGATCCTCCTGTCTCAGCCTCCCAAGAACTGGGATTACAAGCATGCGTCACCACTCCCAGCTCAGATTTTTAATCAATTGCAGAAAGGTGTACTATAGAACCTACCCTTTTCTTTTCTGTTATAATGTGTTGTATTTCATTGAGTCTACAAGGCCGTTAATCATAAGGTCCACTCTTATATATGTACCAGTGTGTGTACACACACACACACACATATACAGAGTCTACTGCACTATGATGTGATTGCTCTTTTCATTTAGAATGTTCATTTTACACCTCTTGAGAGAGATGCATTAGGTGTTTCAGACACAAATTTCCATTATATATCACTCTTTTGCTCACAAGTTAAAAGAAATATTTTTTAGAAATCAGTTAAGATACTACTAAAGTGGTAACAACCATAATTGCCATTAAGTTAGCAACAACAATAAGATGCCATTGATTGATTTCAGACATTTTAAATTATAGGGAAAATAAATATCTTAAGATTGGTGAAAATATGATTCATATTTATATTTTAACTAATTTTTAAAATTTCTTCTCCATTCTTTTATATTGAATGTTGGTAATAAACATGAACAACATAAATCCATAGTTTATATCAAGATGGGATTATAACAGAATTGAAAGGTGAATGGACATCAAATTACCTAAACTTTCTGGACTTGAGGCTACATTCCGTGACATTACGTTTTTGCTTCCTCTTCAGGGAGAAGTGAATTATATTTTTTGCTATTTAGGATATATCTGCATAATATTAGACAAACATAAAAGTTAATTTAAATAAAGTATATATATATATATATATATATATATATATATATATATATATATTCAGTCAAAGGTGTAGACTGTAGTGGCCATTGGTTTTCTGTTTTCTTGCTTCTGTTTTGGGAATTTCTCACCTTATAACCTTGCTGGGAGTCAGAGCTCACTACTTACTACATTGGTCCCAAATGCTGGATACCTGCTTTCCAGTTTTCCTTGGGACATGGGCATGTGCTTTAGACTCAAAGCATGGATGTTGAGTTGGGAGCAAGTTTTGCAAATAAGAAGACAGAAGGAAACATTTCTGCTTATGGTGATTGTAGGAACAATGTCTAGTCTCCAAGGACAGCATTGCCAGCCACATCTACAGGGATATCCAGGGTATGGTGCCAGCTCTGTCAAATGTTGCAAGCTGTGACATTTGATGCTAAGTGACAGCAGCAGCAGCAGCAATGTCCACACAAAGACTAGTTTTGTTTTGTTTTGTTTTTAAATGTGACTTTGGATGTATTCCCAGTTGCATGGCCTCTAAGCCTGGTTTCTATCCTTGATAGTTTTTGAGCTAACCAATATCCTTTCAATAAATCCCTTTTCTGCCCAAATCGGGAAGAGAAAATTTCTATTGTTTGCAATGAAGCTCCCTGATTGTCATAGACCTTCTGTCTCAACTTATGAGATATTGTTCCAATGGAAAAAAATGTACTTTGTGGCAATAATACAATTTTTGAAAGTACAAGTTTTACTTTGGGATGATATTCAAAGTTAGGAGAAACAAGTGTTTTCCACCTACTAGTAGTATTGCCTGGGTCAATCGCCAGCTGGTACAAATAGTTAAGGAGGAAAACAGCTTTCTTTGGAAGTGTGGAAAGTTTTTTAAATGTATTATTTGACTCCATGAAAATTTAACATGAGATTTAAAAATGGAAATAAAGGGAATGGCCTCCAGAGTTTGTGATGCCCTTGCTTGTTACTGCTCCAGAGGTGCAAACAGGCAAAACTCTTACAGGGATTTTTAAAACTTATTATTGAACTAGCATGGAATGGTAGTCATTTCAGCTGTTTTCCCAAACAGCTTAGGTAGAGGTCCCCTCATCTCAACAGTTGGGGATACATGATTTTTACCTTCAGAATCTGTTTTTGCCTATTCCTTAGACCCATCCTAATTGGAACTATGAAGGATTTAAATAGGCTCAATGTCACAGTTTGACATACTATGGGCTTGTGTGTAGGCATTTGAGGAAGCACTGTATCTAAGAGTTAAATATCAAACTTTAGTGGAAGTTACATTCTAATGATTTCCCTCCTTGACTGCCAGTAAAAGTCCTAGATGCCCCTTTCTATCAATGTCCCTATTCTTTGTCTCATTTTCTCTGCTCCAGCCTAGCTCACTGTCATCTGTACCCTGAGACAGGAAGTATAGTAGGAAGTCTTAAGAGATCTATTAAAGAACTTGTGTGTTGTTGCTTTTTTTCATTTGAGAGAAATAGAAATTACATATATACATATTATTTTGGATGTCTAATTTTATGCTTTCAAGTACTTGGTGTAATAAATATATGACTTCCATAGTGAAATAAAATCCTGATGCTTCAAAGCAGTCAATGAGGGCGAATCTCTTCTTAGTAGATGGGGAGGGGTTGTACTTTATAGTCTCATCATTTAGCTCTGGAAACTGTCCTTGGGGATTATTTTAATGACTGTATCACCTGCTGGCCTTGGAGGACAAAGACTGATGCCTCCTTTCACTGCTTTGTCTCATATATGGGTGTATGGCTCTTCCTTGTACATCATTTAGTTCTACTAAAGCACACGTAATGTTCAAATTAAGTTTTACTAAAGGTTAGAATATGACAAAATGGCAACAAGTACTAAAATATAGGATCATGCAACTAAATAATCTGCTAAATATTGTATAATTTATTCATCTTCAGCTTTTAACCTATTGCTGGTCCCTTTCTCTATTGAGGTCTATTTCTGTAAGTATGTATCCCCAAATATCTGGCCTCATCATTATTAAGACCCAGAAAGGGATAGAAGCTCCCATCTACCTCAGCCCCATCCCTCAGCCATAGGATGTTCCTAAGGACCTTCCTTCTTTCCAGATAATTGATTCTAGTGTTAAACATACCTTCATGGAGTAAGAAAAGATGTCTATAGTGTTTTAGCCTAACCCAACAAGTCCTATCCTGAGTAAAACATCAAACATTAGGCCTGTTACAAGTACGTGTGACAAAACATTTATCTCATATTTGATTAGAAATGATATATAATTCTTTGGTTAAGTGTGTTAGTCAGCTTTGCATTGCTGTAACAAAAATAGCTGACAAGGACAACTTACAGAAGGAGAGATCTATTTCTGGCTCACAGTTTCAGAAGATTCAGTTCATGGTTGGCAGGTTCCAAGTCAGAAACACCATGACAGAAGGGCATGGTGGAGGAAAACTAATAAGCTCAAGGCAGTCAGAAAGCAGGGGGTTGAAGAGAACCTTCCAGGGCATGCTTCTCCTGACCTACTTCTTCCAACTAGGTTCCACCTCCCAGTAATCCATACAGCTATCAATGAATTAACCTATCAGATGGATTAATCCACTGATAAGGTCAGAGCCCTTATGATCCAATCATTGCCTAAATAAACCTCTGAACCTTCCCATGCTTTCAGCACATGCATTTTGGGGTGAACATTCCAGGTCCAAACCATAACACTGAGATACCTGAAAAGACAGACAGATCCCCAGGCTTGGCCAGACACAGAGGTTCAAATCACATCTTCTGAAGATGAAGATATCATCTTCAAACGACAGCTCTGTTCTTTGTCTTTTGATACAGCGTTTTGTTCTCTCTCTCTCTCTCTCTCTCTCTCTCTCTCTCTCTCTCTCTCTTCTCTCTCTGTCTCTGTCCCTCTGTCTTTTGTGCTGTTCCAGTCTCTCTTTTTTCTTTTTCATTTTCTCCCTTGTTTTCCCTTCTAATATGTCCATTGGAAAACTCCCCACATTTTGGAAAAAATGGCCACCTGCAGTTTTGGAGTTATATTAAACAACAGTCTCAAAAATAGAAAAAAAAAAAGTGGGACCTCTTCCTTTCCTGGTTCTAGAAAAGTTACAAAAGATGACTGTTACTGGCTCAGCATGCTGCCTGAACCAATAATGGAACTCTAATGGCCAGCCTAGATGATGCCCTGTCGGGGGCCTAGTCCGGCCGGCTAGACCTCGCCTCTAGATGGCGCCTGGCAGAGTGCCAGAAGCAGCTGCAGGTGGAAAACATTCTGGGGCTGCCCCACGCCAGAGCGCATGCACCAGCATGCCCGACTAGTGGCCGGCCCAGGTGAGAGCTGTATGAGACGCCTCGTGGCTTAGGCTCTGTGCGGCTTTAAGAGCCTCCACCTCTCGCCCAGTGAGAGCTGCTGCTGGAGAGAGTTGTTACTGGGGAAAGAGTTGTTGGGAAGTTGCTGGGCTGGGTTGCTGGGAGAAGTTCTGGGAGGAAGTAGTTGGGAAGAAGAAGCGGTTGGGAAGAGGTTGGCTGGGTTGCTGGGGAAGTCCTGGGAAGAAAGATTGTGGGTTGCTAGTGGAAGACGGGTTGCTAGAGAGAAGGGTTATTGGAAGTCTGTTGGAAAAGCACTATTTGGAAAGACGACTTCTATACTGTGTTTGTTATTGCTTGTGCAGTGCCCTTGATCCCAGAAAGAGAGAGATATAATAAAAGAGGTTCGAACCAGCAACATTCAGGCAGCATTCAGGCAGCGTCTTTATTGGGGCCTCATGGCTGAGGGTTCAGCCTGGGGCACCCGATAAGTGGTGGCCCGTATGGAGAACCTCGAAACCCAAGAAGCCCGGGGCCCCAATAATGCCCCTACTCCTGAGGAAGGGGAAGTGGTACTTCAGGATTGACAGTTTCACCAGGGAGCATAGGGGCATTTCCTGAAAAGAAAAGTTCCATTTGAAACTTAATGGATTGGACACAATATGGTATTTCCAATGCTCATTCTGAAGATATAGGTATAAAAAAGCAAGAGAGTTTTGGAATTATCATTAGACAAGATATATTTGATATAGACTACATCTAAGACACAAGTTTTGGAACTACAAGCTTTAAGATTAGTTCAGCCATAGCAGGTTGATGCACTGTGTCACTACAGGTATAGAAAATGGTCTCCAAAATATTAGCTAAGTCTGGATCCCAAATAAGACCAAATGCCAGTATTAATTCAGGCATAAATAGCTGTTTTAAGTTAACAAATCAGAAGGGAAGGATCAGATGTGAAGCTATGCCTGGGACAAGAACCACAAATAGTTGACTCCATTGGAGGTAGGAAGACAAAGGGTGTGCTTTTACAAACAAAATGTGGTGTGCACAGATAAGAAAATGTACAGTTATTGTAATTCATCTCCTTATTAAATGCTCCAATGAATGAGTGATGCATATTAGACTTCAATTTCAGTTGGTTTCTTTGGTGGTCACAGGTTACTGCTGCCTTATCCTAGAAACTACATAGCTGAGCTGGCTTAGTAATGGAGAAATTATATTCACAAACTGATCAATTGTTCAATTTAGCACTGTGGCCACTAATTTTTTGACTTTACATTCCACAGGAAACCTAATGAAGCCAAGAACTCCTTAACTTTTCTTTCTGCCACATTCTGCAATAGAAGGAGCTCCCTATATCTTCTCATTCCTAATAGAACCACAGATTCTATTTTCCTCACAGAGCAGTTGAAATAACCTATTAAATAGGAGGTTGAAGGTTTGAAAACAAGTTAATGTCCATATGACTTGTAAGTTTCCTTACCCAACAAGAACCATAAAAAGCATTGTATATGAAGTTGCATGCAGCACTCTATGGTATGAAGTTGATAACTCAAAATTTAACATTATATATTTTGAGCTTTCCAGGCACGGTGGCACATGCCTGTAATCCCAGTACTTGGGAGGCTGAGACAGGAGGATTGCAGGTTTCTGGACAGTTTCAACAAGCAGTGAGACTCTCATCAATCTAGTGAGACCCTGTTGCAAAAATAAAAAAAAAAATAAGGCTGGGGGTATAATTTGAAGGTAAAATGTCCCTGGACTCAATCTCCAGTAACACACACACACACACACACACACACACACACACACACATATATATATTTAAATTTGGACAATTTACATTTTAAAAAATGCAAGTCATAGATCTAATCTGACTTCCCTTGAAAGCAGAGGCTGAGACAAAGTCATGGCTGCCGGTCACATGATAGAGAGGTGATTCCCAAGAAACAGAAGCCAGGGAGCAAGGACAGTATGTCAGGAGAGGAGAAGGCAATCCAAAGGGATCTTATCCAAGCCTCTGCTAAAGGCAACCAGTCTTCAATTTTGCTGGGACTTTTGAGAAGTAAATATTTTCCAGAGCTTTCCATTTGAAGGAAGAATGGATGAAGCATGGTTCCAATGTTGGTTGATGACTAACATTTGTCCTGGGGAGCATAAACAGGGCTCTGTTGTCAATCAAACCTGCTGTCCCTCTAATTATGTCCCTGGGGAATAAAAGTATTAATAAATCATATTTTTAAAGTTTATTTATTTATATTATAACCACATTTTGAAATTATGTTTCATTATGAAGAGAATATTTGACTGCACAAAAGTATTTTATTTATTCCAATATAAATACTTTTGTGGGCTGGCCCAATAAAAGGAGCACTACTTATTGCATTCTTTCTCCTCCTCCTCCTCCTCCTCCTCCTTTCCTTCTCCTTCTCCTCCTCTTCCTCCTCCTTCCTGTCTTTCTTTCTTTGATGCTGGTGATTGGACTCAGGTCCTCACCCTTGCTAAACATGTACTTTATCATTGAGCTACATTCTCAGTCCTTTTTCCTATTATATTCTTTTCTTTTTTTTTTTTTTTTAAATCTTTTTGGAGGGGGGTACTGGGGATTGAACCTAGGGCATTCTACCTCTGAGCTACACCTTCAGTTCATTTTATGTTTTTTATTTTGAAACGAGGTCTCACTAAGTTCCTTAGAATCACACTAAATTGTTGAGGCTGGTCCCAAATTTGGTGATCCTCCTGTCTCAGCCTCCTAAGTGCTGAGATTACTGGCATGCACCACTAGGCCCAGTTAACTTTCTGTTATATTTTTAAAATCAAAAGGACAGTGCAGATATAACTAAGAAAAGCTAAACTCCCCCTTCAGTAGAAAATATGAACTTGAGAAGGAGGGAGGGCAAGAAAGTAAAGGGTGGGAATTGGGGGAGGGTTAAATGAGAAATGTGTGTATGTATGCCTTTACCAGCTTGTACCTAACAAAGACGTATGATTACAATGCAATTAATGCACCATATCTTTAAAAAGTAAAAAAAAAAAATTTCAATTTTTCAGACTCAGAAAACAATAATACAAAAAAATAGATTTCTTAGATGGTGTGTAGATTGTAATTTTTATCAAATCTGACAATCTTCTACTTTTAATTGAGGTATTTAAAGCATTAATAGGATCATTGATGTAGGCAGTTTTAAATCTACTATCTTGCTATTTGTTCACTGTTTCTCTCTTCTGTTCTTTGTTACTTTTTCCTCCTGCTTTGCTTTTAATAGTTTTAAAATTTCATTTTATGGCAATCATCAAGAAGTTAAACAACAAAAAATGCTAGCGAGGATGTATAGGATTGCAAATTACTACTGCCTCTATAGAGATTAGTGTAGAGATTCCTAAGAAAACTGGGAATGGATCCACCATGTAATCTAGCTATACCACTCCTGGGTATCCTTCCAAAGGGACTGAAATTATATTACAGTAATGCCTGCATGTCCATGTTTATAAAAGCATAATTCATAACAGCCAAATTATGGAACCAACCTAGGTGTCCATCAACAGATGAATGGATTACAAAATTATGGGATATACACACAATGAAATTCTACTCAGAAATAAAAAAGAACAAAGTTATGCCATTTGTAGAAAAATGGATAGAACTGGAGAATATTATGTTAACTGAATTAGCCAGTCACAGAAAGTGAAGAGTCATATGTTTTCTCTCATATGCGGAAGCTAGAGTATCTATCTGGATACAAGAGGGACTTCAGGTAACAGAAGAGAAACTAGTGGAGCCAGGGATGTGGTTTGGGGGAGGGTGGGGAAGGAGGGAGAATGAACAAAAGAGACATTTCCACTGACATGTACCTACATGGGAATACCGATGCCAATCTCAATATGTTGTATGCAGAAGGGGGAAGTGGGGAAGGCCTGGGTGAAAGCCCACCAAGTGCTGTGTGCATGTATGTCAATATCACTATAAGCTGCATTATGATGTGAGACTGCAATGTACCAATAAAATTATAAAAAAAAAGAAATGCTTACCAAAAACTAAAAAATCATATCAGTACTAATGAATAGTACAAAATGCAAAGATTATAAGTGTTTAAATATTAAACACAAAAGTATTCAAGAAGAAAAAAAAAGAAAAGATAATAAATTCTTAATTTTTTCATCTTCCTTTCACATGATATTTCATGTATATAATACTGGAAATGGTTAGCATGATAATAGTTTCTATTGTCAGAGTTCATTTCTTGATTTCAAAAGTGTGAAGGAATGAAATTCTAAATTTATTTAAAATCCAGCTTAAACTGGGCTTGGTAGCTCACATCTGTAATCCCAGTACTTGGGAGGCCGAGACAGTAGGATTGCAGGTTCAAGACCAGCCTTAGCAACTTAGCAAGACTTGCAGTAACCTAGTGAGACCCTGTTTCAAAACAAAAAAAATAAAAAATAAAAAGAGGTCTGAGGTATACCTCAGAGGTAGAATGCCTCTGGGTTCAATTCCCAGTACTCCCCTCCACTCCCCTCCCCCCTTCCTCACCTGCACATATCAGTTTAAAGGAATGAACAAGGAGTGCAAATCATAGTGCCCTGTTATATGAGATTATGAGGTTATGGGTTACTGTTATGTCCTATCTTAAGGGAGGTCGATATAGACAGACATGCCGTGGCAGTCTGTATTTGGGGGTGTAAAGAAACAGTTCAGCCCTATTCAGAGCAGTGTAGGAAGAAACAATGCTGAGCTTTCATTTCCCAAAGGGCACTCATAATTTATGAGATTTCTTTGCTGCTTCAAAATATCTTTAAGCTTTACAACTACTTGTTAAGCCACAACAATGAAAACCAAGATCATAAAGAGCAAACACTCCATAATGCGGTAGGGTGGGATTTTCTAATGTAAGCTAGGGGAACAATATCTCATCAGAAAGGTTTTTGTTTTATGTTTGGGTTTTTAATTGCTATTTTTCAAATAGTCTGCCATAGAAAAGGGTGTGAGTTTGTTTTAGCTTTGGTCTCCACTTCCTGTGTAAGTCCTTTGGGATGGATGTTTAGTATAGATATGAAATCATTGGGGAAAAGCAAACAAAAAGAAAATGTTATTATGAAAAGTTAAACATTAATTTTCCACATAGTGATATGAGAGGAAAGTCAATTTGGCAAAGCAAAAAGGGACTTTGGCAAAAATAGGTGACTCTGGGTTTTCCATCTAGGTCCTCTCAAAAAAGGACTCTGTTTTTTAGAAAGATCCTCCCCAGAGTTAAGTAGGCTTCGAGCCAACAAATGCCTCTTTACTCCACAGGCTGACGTTTGCAAGAAATAGATGATTATGCTTAGGGTGTTTACTAAGTTGATCATGTTTTTGAATCCTCCTCTTTAATTAGCTAGTATATGCTTTACAAAACTGTAAGGTAGCTGCAGAAGACACACTACATCCAGGTGCTACTTACTTCTTATTTCAGTGAGAAAAAAAATTGAATCTACAAATGAACATTGATCTGTCATCCTATGTTAACTAGACTATGATCACTGTTAAACCACCCAGCAAATGTACCAGGATGCTGCACTGATTCAACATTTTCTCTGTTGGAGTTGGGAAAAGAATAGGAAGATCAGCTGCAGTCTACTGGAGAAGATTTCTTTTCCTCCCCACCATCTCCCTGCCCCCTGGGGCCAAATGATTCCTTGTAATGCAGCCAATAAAAGGCAAAAAAGGGCTTCATATAAAAAAAATGTTTATGGTTCAAATCATTTCATATAAACATTCAAAGAGGAAAAAAGAAAACTCCACCAGCTTGTCATGAAAAAGATTAGATTCTCCCCCAGACTTTGGTTTGGAAGTCTTCCCAAAAGAAAGCTGTCTGACGAAACTGCTGCCATCTTAGGCAGTGCAAACATGACATGCTGTATTAAAATGTACTCATTTGATTTTTATAACCATAGTATAAGAACCCTCAAAGCTATCTTGTCTGGAATCTTCAGAAAAAATGCACACCTTTGTGATTTAGGATCAACTGCTCCTTAGCAGCCTCCAGGAATGACTGCTCCTTAACTTCTCTTATAGCTACTCCATGGTTCCCACTTCCTTATTCTCTGTGCCTGGTGAAAATCGGTATTTCAAATTCAAGCAGTATCTCTCAGTTTTGATTGTTCTGGTCGATCTTGTCTTTGTCCTGTGGTTATTATTACCACTCTGGAACTCATAAAAGACATAAACTCCTAGGTCCAGCCTGTAAACTCATTTCCTTATTGCACTTGTGAACTCTAAAAAAATTACATTTTGGTACTAAATACTTGTTACTCAAGAGCAAAAATTCAGAGCAAGGTGTGTGTGTGTGTGTGTGTGTGTGTGTGTGTGTGTGTGTGTGTGTGTGTATACCATGCGTGTGTTAGGGGTGGGAAGACTTTTATTGCAGTTTAAAGTTTTAGGACATAATATTATTTGAAGCTTTGCTTACTTGAAACCCAAACCAAGAAAATGTGAATAATGTAGCACTGGAGGAGACACTTTTATTCCTTGTGCTGCTTGGATGCTAAATCACTCCTTTCCTTGATCCATGGTGAAGCATCCCTTCTTTACAACTTCTTTATGGAACTAAGCTGGGAACCCTGGCGGGGAAGCCTGTGTCTACCCACAGAGATCTTCTGCTTCTGAATCCCAATGTCTAGTCTAACATCTAGTTCATAAAGTCCAAAAACCATGGCTGCTGAATAAAAGGAATAAAAGTAACCCATGAGCCAAGTGTAGTGGTGCATGCCTGTAATCCCAATTCTTAGGAGGCTGAGACAGGAGGATTGCAGGCTCAAGGACAGCCTGAGCAATGTAGAGACTTTCAGCAACATAGAGAAACCCTGTTTCAAAACAAAATATAAAAAGGGCTGGGGCAGAGCAGGGGAAGCTGAGAGATAGAATGCCCCTGGGATCCATCCCCAGTAACTGCCCCCCCCAAAGTAATCACTAAGTTAGTAAACATATGTTTATGGACACTGTGACTATGAAATAAAAGTCCTTAGTAGGTGAAATTAGTTTATGATATTTAGTTTGAAAGAATAATTGCTTGGTTTTTGAATATCTAGACTCTCAAATGTACTTTGTTTTTCCTTGTTTTTGTTTTCTTAAGACTAATAATTTTGAAATGGATGGTAATGTAGATAAAAACACTTTAACACAATATGGTGTTATTTAAGTGCAATGAAGGTTTTGTATTTGAATTACATGTGAAAAAGTGGCCTGAATATGAAGTGAACCATAAGCAAGAAATATTGTGTAGAAATATAATAAAATAAAATAGATTTGGATTTCAAAGGTGTTTATAATGGATGAAATGTTTCTAATCTTTCATCTGAAGTATTCTAAAAACACAATCCCCAAATATATCAGTGACAGTGCAGGAAAATTTCAAGGGAGGTAATAAAGTACTATTAAAAGAAAAATTGC
Source organism: Graphiurus murinus (assembly GCA_004027655.1). Classification (NCBI taxonomy): domain Eukaryota; kingdom Metazoa; phylum Chordata; class Mammalia; order Rodentia; family Gliridae; genus Graphiurus; species Graphiurus murinus. Next base: position 26,434 of record PVLC010014190.1, read on the forward strand.
AAAAGTTGTAAAAATTCAGTGAAGCAAGCCGGGCGTGGTGGCGCATGCTTGTAATCCCAGCATTCGGGAGGCTGAGACCGGAGGATCCGGGTTTGCGGCCAGCCTCAGCTACTTAGTGAGGCACTCCGCAACTTAGTGAGACTCAGTTTCAAAATAAAGAATAAAAAAATAGGGCTGGGGGTGTAGCTCAGAGGTAGAATGCCCCTGAGTTCAATCCCCAGTACTACAAAAAAAAAAAAAAAAAAAAAAAAAAAAAAAAAAAAAAAAAAATTCAGTGAAGCAAAAAAGAACAACTATAGATATTTTGAAATCTGTTAAGACTTCTTAAAAACATTATTAGGTCTGATTACCATTAATAATGAACATGTTGAGTTTCTTTTCATTCTAGAATCCTGATAATTAGTATTCTGACCTGTCCAATTCCTTGTTTATCAAATCTTCTCTCCCTTATGATCCTACATGAACCAGGAAACACTTCGGCACAGTATGTGCTAAATAAAATTACAGCACAGTTCCTGGTTTAAAGAAAAATGTGGTTCTATTTTTGTATCTGTTTTCTTATTTGACATGTATAAATCCACATCTTTTAATTTTAACATTAACTGCATTCAGTGAAGGTCAAAAGCTGTCCTTTTCTATGTTGAATTATTGGTAAGAAGCTGGCAATCAAGTGAAAGTTCTTTATGGACTGGACTAAAAAGCTCTTGTGTACTGTCAACCCAGTATTCATTTCTCAAAGCAAATGTCATTTGCACAAAAGTTCTGTTGTGGATTCAGAACCAAGTTCCACTTTGACAATAATAGCACAGCAGTAAACTCCTCGTCAAACCCTGTGCTGTGGATGTCTTGTTTTAGCCAGGCACTTTAGAGTCATCTCAGATTGTTGAATCAGAAGCTCTTACAGAAACCCAACTGTTTACAAGTAAATTATTTTCTTGCCTAGCTGCTACGTAGCTCTGGGTATGCATGTCATTTCCACAATTCTACCTAGTATTTAACCCTTAACTAAAATTCAAGTAGAGTTTGCTCATTAGTGTGAGAATTTTGAGAGATTATTTCCTAACCTTTTCTATATTTTTAAAATATTTTTATAAAAAGCTTGTATTATTTTTAAGAAGAAAATAAACTTTGCTTAAAAAACAGTGCCAAGGAAAGATATTATTATGCCAGTAAAATTTCTAATCTACTTTCCTATAGGATTACAAAACTACTTCAGAAGCTGGGCATGGTGGTACACACTTGTAATCCTAGTACTTGGGAGACTGAGACCAGAGGATCTGGGTTCACAGTCAGCCTCAGCTACTTAGTGAGGTCCTCCAGAACTTAGTGAGACCCTGTTTCAAAATAAAGAATAAAAAATATGGCTGGGGGTGTAGCTCAAAGGTAGAATGCCCCTGGGTTTAATCCCCAATACTGCAAAACAAACAAACAAACAAAAAACACTTCAGAAAGAATTTTACTTATTAGAAATGCAGAAAAAGCCTCTTTTTCTACAAGTATGAGAATGTCCTTCACTTCTCTCCCCCAATGAGTTCCACTATAGTTTAGAAAATGAGATTTCAAAAGGTATAAAAGGGGAAGGCAAATTGGTGACTTGCATGACACATCAAGCCCAATCCATGTTGTGCTTGGTAAGCACATGATTTAAACTGAAATGAAATGCCTCTTGAATGGAGTTTGTTCTGCACCAGCCCACCCCACATCTAGGTAACCTTTGTGGCCCATGAAGGCATTTTATTTTGACACTCTTAGGCTAGAAACAGGTAAGAAGTAAACTGAGACCTGATGTGCCTAAGACATGTCAGGCAAAACAGCATTTGTACAGATGTCATCCTTCTGCTCTTCATCTTGCACATGGAAAAAAATTTCAGGAATAAGAAATTACAGCTAATTCAGAGTCCAGAGCCACATGCTTTGTTATAATCTAATAATTTTCTCTCCTATAACTTCCTTCTTAGTTCATTCTAAAAATAACTACTTCTTAGTTAATATTCCCAGAGCCTAACTTTAATCACATACTTATTTTTCATTAATTTTCTTTCTTTACTGTATGCCAGGCCCCTTTAGGTATTAAGGGAAAAATGGATAAGACTCAAAGTCTCATACCCCCTTAGAGATAGCTGATATGTAAATTAAGACAGGAATGTGCTAGTTGATACAGAATGAAGATTGAGATTGTGCCAGGAAAGAAAGTTTTCCAAAAGTGACAATTGAGCTGATTCCTGAAAGAGAAGTAGACATTCAGCTGATGATCTTGTCAGACATAAACATTTCAAGGTAAAGGAAGAGCAAACATAAAACATGGATTTGGAGAAAGGCTTGGGAAAGGGAAATTCAGGGAGCAATAAGTAATTTTGCTTTGGTGCACCAGAGACTAAGGAATAGGAAAAGAGGAAATACACATTTATTCATGTAATAATTCATTTGTCCAATGAATTATGTTATAAGCATTAAGAATACAACAGCAATTTATACATTGCAGGTATATAAAGCTAAAAATTGTGGTATTGCCCAAGGTCATGAGTATTTTCAGAGATATGTTGCATCCAATGCTCGATCTAAGTTATCTAAAGCCCAAGTCCACTTGGTCCAACTTGGAACAACTCTGGATGGCATTCCAGCTGCAGAGCTTCCCCTCGGATGGGCAGAGAGGCTGGATCACAGCTCAGCTTGTCCCTCTGCCCAGCCATAGATCCATAGAGAACTCCCTAATAAGTATCCTCTTTTAGTATTTTCTCCTCTGTACAGATTACAAATTATCATTCTGTGTAACTTGGATTTTCTGCTCCAATCAACTAACACCAGAGAAAGTTTTTAGCAGGGAAATGACTTGATCATAAGTGTAAGTATAAGGGCATAAAATTGAAGACAGGAAGATTAATTAGAAGGATGTTATAAAAGGACAAGGGAGAACTGTTTGAAATCTAAATAAAGGCAGTAATAGTGAGGTGGAGAGAAAAAGATGAATGAAATATGTGTTTATGAGCAATATTGGCAGGATTTGGCAACTGATTATAGGTGTTGGGCATGGTAAAATCATGTAGGCATCATAGGTCTTTGGCTTGGCACAAAGAATAAATTTTGGTGCCACTAATAAAGGTAGAAAATACAAGAAAAGAAACAGGGTCATCAATAAACATGACAAGTTCACTTTTGGACAATTCAGTTCAGTAAAATGCAGGTGATACTTGGCAGATAGTTGAAATAACTGTACTGAGATATCAGAAGGAAAGTCAATGCTGGAGATAAAGGTTAGGGAATCATTAGCATACATGTGATAGTTAAATACATAGATGCGAATGAGCTCAGAGTGTCCCTCTTCTCTAAAATGGCCAGGTCTCCTCCACATTGCTTACAAAGCAATTCCTAACTCCTCCAAGTGACATTCAGAAAAAACAATGATGGTTCAGCACTACGGACAGTGGCAGGATTGCCTGTGTGTCCCCACTCCCTCCTCGCCCCACCCCAAGTTCTGTTGATGTATAGTTTTCACACCTTCCCTCCTACTTCTTTTTTGGACCATAGCTCATGTTTATAGTATCCGTGCTAAAGTCATCTGGTTCAAGCTTTTCTTTTCCTTCTCTTTTTTTAATCAGAAAAAGAACTTGCAGCTTCTGTTTCCATGAGAGTAGCTGCAGGTTCTACTGCAATAAAACACGGAGTAGAAACATCACAGTTCTCCAAGTGACAAATTTCAAGCTAACAGACATTTGTCAAACAAAGGCATGCAAATCAACAGATATGAAGAAATGTTCAACATCTCTAATCATCAGGGAAATGCATTAAAAGCACAATGGCATATCATCTTACCTTGTATCAGCTGTTAAAATGGCTATTGTAAAAAAGGTGAAAGATGACAAATGTTGGTGAGGATATGAAGTAAAAGAAACCCTGGAGCTAGGCGTGGTGGCGCATGCTTGTAATCCCAGCATTCTGGAGGCTGAGACTGGAGGATCCGGGTTCGCGGCCAGCCTCAGCTACCTAGTGAGGCACTCTGCAACTTAGTGAGACTTGGTTTCAAAATATAGAATAAAAAGTAGGGCTGGGGGTATAGCTCGGAGGTAGAATGCCCCTGAGTTCAATCCCCAGTACCACAAAAAAAAAAAAAAAAAGAAAAAGAAATCCTGGTACACTGGATGTGGGAATGTAATTGAGTACAGTCATATGGAAACAGTATAAAAGTTATTAAAAAACAAAAATAGAATTATCTAACTCAACAGTCTTCTTCTAAGTATATATCCAATGGAATTGAAATCTATATATTTAAGAGATATCTGTACTCCATATTCATTGCATCAACACTCACAATAGCTAAGATATGGGGGCATCTGAAGTGTCTGCCAATGAACGAATGAATGAATGAATAAATAAATAAATAAATAAACGAAGAAAATGTAGTATATGTACACAGTAGAATGCTATGCAGTCTTAAAAGAAGGATTTTCTGTCATTTGCTACAATAGATGAACTTGGAAGACATTGTGCTAAGTGAAGTAAAGCAGGCCCTCAATGACAAATACTACATGTACTTATATCTAAATCTAAATTTAGATAGAGCTGGGCGTGGTGGCGCACACTTGTAATCCCAGCATTTGGGAGGCTGAGACTGGAGGATCCAGGTTCGTGGCCAGCCTCAGCTACCTAGTGAGACACTCTGCAACTTAGTGAGACTCAGTTTCAAAATAAAGAATAAAAAATAGGGCTGGGGGTGTAGCTCAGAGGTAAAATGCCCCTGAGTTCAATCCCCAGTACTGCAAAATAAATAAATAAATAAATAAATAAATAAGTAAATTTAGATAGAATCTTAAAAAAAAGTCAAACTCATAGAAGCGGAGAATAAAGTGGTGGTTATCAGCATTGGAGAAGAGGTTGGGGAAACAGGAAATGTAGGTCAAAGGGTATAAAGTTTGTTAGAAGGAATAAGTTTAAGTTACTTATTTACACAGCATAGTATCTATGGTTAATACTAATATATAAATTTAAATTGCTAAAAGAGTATATTTTAAATGCTCTTTCCACAAAAATATAAGGAGGTGAATTGGTAGATATGCTAGTTATATTGATTTAATTATTCCATAATGCATATATAGATTAAAATATCATACTATACTTCATAAATATATGTAATTATTTGTCAATTAAAAATGAGAACTCAAGATGAGTAAAATAATAAAAACAATAAGATAGTAATAAAATAAAATAAGAAGTAATTTGTTATCTGATTCTCTGGATCTTGAAAAATTATTTCTTTATTATTATCTTCTTTATTTTAATTCCTTTATTGGATGGATATCCTAGATCTATTCTTAATACACCATCTTTTCTTCAGGGTATTTATTTCTTTATTAATTTTCCTCAGAATTCTTAAGTCTTAGGAGCTTGTTTTCAAATTCATTGATCTCATTTTCAACATCTTCCAACTTTGCTCTTTACTGCTTTCATTTCTTTTTTTCTTTTTTTTTCTTTTTAGCAATCCTATTCTTATTTCTAAAGCAATCTTTTCAATGGTGGATTGTTTCCATTTTAAAATATGTTACTTGTATGACAGTTTTATTATAATTGACATATTATAAGTTTTACTCTTTTTAAAATATACAATCCAGTGATTTTAGTATAACCAGAATTGTGCAATCATCACTACTATGTAATTTCAGAATGTTTTCATCATCCTCAAAGGAAACTTCATACTCATTAGCAATCATTCCCTATTTTTCCCACCACTCAACCCCTGGCAATTATTATTCCACTGTTTCTATAGACTTGCCTAGATATATGATATTTCATATATGTGTAGAGTAACAAAATATGTAGGCTTTTGTGTCTGTCTTCTTTCACTTAGTGTAATATTTTCAGAGTTAAAAAGTTAATCTATATTGTAGCATGTATCAGCAAGCACTTCCCTTTTTTTTTTTTTTTTGTAGGTCTGGAATTGAACCCAGGGGCATTCTACCTCTGAGCTATACCCCTAGCCCTATTTATTTTATATTTTGAAACAGGGCCTCACTAAGAAGTTTCTGAGGCTGATCATGAACCTGCAATCCTCCTGTCTCAGCCTCCCAAGTACTGGGATTACAAGTGTGTGCCCCTACACTTCATTCTTCTTTATTGCATCGCATTTTGTTTCTCCATTTATAAGCTGATGGACACAAGCTTATTTCCTATTTTGGGGGTTATTATGAATAATGCTGGTATGAACTTTTGGGTGTAGGTTATAGTGTAAACATGTTTTCATTTCTCTTGAGTAAATGTCTAGGAATAGAACTGCTGGGTCATAGGGTAATCTATGTTTAACTTTTTGAGAAACTGCCAAACTGTTTTCCAAAGTGGCTGTACAATTTTACATTCTCACTGGCAATGTATGAAGGTTCTAATTTCTGTACATCCTAACCAATACTTTTTATTGTGTCTTTTTTATTATAGCCATTCTACTGCATATGAAGTAGTATCTCACTATAGTTTTGAGCTGAACTTAAATGACAAATAATGTTGAGCCCCTTTTAATGTGTTTATTGGCCATGTACTTATCTTCTTTAAAACAATTTCTGTTTGGGTCATTTTAAATTGAATTATTTTTTTATTGTTGAATTGTCAAAGTTCTAGGAACAAATCCCTTTTTGGTTATGATTTTCAAATATTTTCTCTCATTCTATGGGTTTCCTTTGAAACACAGAAGTTTTTAGTTTTTATGGAGTTCAATTTATTTATTTTTTATTATTTGTGCTTCTTGTGTCAGACATAAGAAACTGAGGCCTAATCCAAGGTCATAAGTGTTTATTCCCACATTTTCTGAGAGAGTTTTATAGTTTTAGCTCTTATGGTTAGGTCTGTGGTCCACAGTGTACATATGTTACCATGCTTCTTTAAATATTATTGATAACATAGTATCTTTTTAGTACCTTGTATTCGATTTTTTTTTTTTTTTTTTTTTTTTTTTTTTTTTTTTTTTTTTTTTTTTTTTTTTTTTTTTTTTTTTTTTTTTTTTTTTTTTTTTTTTTTTTTTTTTTTGCGGTACTGGGGATTGAACTCAGGGGCATTCTACCTCCGAGCTACACCCCCAGCCCTATTTTTTTTTATTCTTTATTTTGAAACCGAGTCTGACTAAGTTGTGGAGGGCCTCACTAGGTAGCTGAGGCTGGCCGCGAACCCGGATCCTCCGGTCTCAGCCTCCCGAATGCTGGGATTACAAGCGTGCGCCACCACGCCCGGCTGTATTTGAATTTTTTCTAAAGATTTTTTTTGCCTTTTTTTATTACCAACTGTTTCATGAGTGAGGCCATATAAGTTTATTCCTCTGGTTAATTTTCCTTTTATAGGTTTAAACTGTGTTTTTTTATTTTTTTCCTTTGGTACTGGAGATTGAACCCAGGAGCATTCTACCTCTGAGCTACGCCCCAGCTTTATTTTATTTTTATTTATTCGTGTGTGTGTGTGTGTGTGTGTGTGTGTGTGTGTGTGTGTTTGTAACTGGGGATGAACTTGGGACATTCTATCTCTGACTATACCTCCAGCCCTATTTTATTTTGAAACAAAGTTTCACTAAATTGTGGATGACCTTGTTAAGTTGCTGAAGCTGGCTCTGAATCTGCGATCCTTCTGTCTCAATCCCAAGTACTAAGATTACAAGCATATACCACCGTGCCCCGTATTTTTTAAGTTTTGAAACAATTTCAAGAAATCCCCCACAAGTTAGAGAGCAGTGGCCATAAGATTCAAACCAAGCAGTTGTTCAAGATGAAGACAATTTTTCCATTTACTGAAACCAGAGAGAAATTTCTTGAATTGGTTGCTACAAAAATTACACTGCAAATTATAATGATGGCCATACTTACAGCCAGCACAGCACAATTTCATGAGTCATTTCTCAATATAGATTGATGGCATAATTCTTTACGCAGAAGAGTGCCATTAACTAATTTCTAACTGCTTGGTATTAGCACTGGCAATAGTCCTGCTGGTAGTGATAATGAGAACATTTCAACCTAAAATGCCTAGATGGTTCCTAAACAGTTCAGCAGCCTCAAGTATGTGAAAGAGCAAGAAGTTTATTGTGTATGTCAAATTGCTGCTGCAGTAGCGCTGCCTAACAACCAACCACTAATTTTAGAGGCTTAACACAATAAATGTTTTTCTTGCTCAAGGTTTTGACCAGCTCTACATTCCTCTCCTCATTCTTAAATCAGTGGCTATCCAGTAGATTGCAGAAGCCAGAGCAGTAAAGTCACTTTTTAAAAAAAAGTCTCTGCTTGTATCATATCCACTAACTTCAGTTGGCCAAAGCAAGCCAGATGTCTGGGTCCCATTAAAGTAGGTAGGGAAATATATTTTCCTATTCAGCAGGTGGGAGGCACTGCCAAGCCACTCGGTAAATGTTGTGTGACATTATAGCAAGAGGAGAATTGGAAATGATCTAATTACAGCATCTATAATTTGCTATTATCTTTATCTTTTTTCTTTTTTTGAAGTACTGGGGATTGAACCCAGGGGCATTCTACCTCCAAGCTACACCTTTAGCCCTATTTTTTATTCTTTATTTGGAAACAGGGTCTAAGTTGTGGAGGGCCTCACTAAGTAGCTGAGGCTGGCCATAAACTCTGATCCTCCTGTCTTAGCCTCCCAAGTACTGGAATCTCTTTATCTTTTTATCTCCCATTTCATACAATCTTACATCACTTAACAAATGTCTGAAAAGTTGCCTTTAGGTCATTTTGTCACTGTGGGAGTGTCATAGAGAGTATGTTATACAAACCTAGATAGAACAGGCAAATCACTTAACATGGCCTTGTGATGCAATCAAGAGACAAAGTAAGCTGGGCATAGTGGGGCAAGTCTATATTCTCAGTGCTTAAGAGGCTGAGAAAGGAAGATAATGGGTTCAGGCCAGCTAAGAGTGAAGCTCAGTGGTAGAATGCCCAAGGCTCAATCCTAAGTACTGGGGGAAAAGAGGAAAGAGAAGGGGGGGGGCAGAAATATAACAATCATTTAATGTCAAGTACTGGATGTGCTATACTTTTATACCTTTGGCAGTGTGGTAGGTTTATTTACACCAGCATCACCATAAATACATGAGTGATGTGCTGCTCAATGGTGTTAAAACAGCTATGATATCATCGGATGATAAGAATTTTTCTGCTCCATTATAATCTTATGGGATCACTGTCATGTATGGGGTTCACGGTTGATTAAAACATTGGTATGCAGTACATTGGTATGACTGTACTTTCAGAGTGGGATCTGTAAGGAAACGTAGAGGTCATCTAGTATGAGCCTTTCAGTTTATAAATGAGCTATCTGGGGCCCATAGGGATTTGGAAACTGGGCTGAGATCACACAGTCACTATAAAGCTCTCCTACCTTGAACTAAATGTAACTCTTAACTTTCCTTTCTATAGTCTATCTCCAAAACATCATTCTACATGGAATTCCGGGTTTAGCTCATGAGATAAATATATGAGTAAGGCTCTGAATTTCAGGCTCCAGAGGTAAAATCCTGGGTTGGCTAAAGACTTTTAGCAGGACGTTAAGGAGAGACTTTAAATTCTAGGTTCTGACTTGGAAAAATTGGTGTTTCATTGAGTAACCACTATGTGTATGTTAGCACGAGGGGCTTAAATTTCTAACGAAAATATTTACATAATCTGAGTTGTTATTTAAAAATAGGTAATATTTCCAGAAGGAAATGTTAGTTTGTTTCCCAGTTACTTTCCATTGTCCTGCCTGGTGCTTCATCTAACAAAGAATCAAATGTAGGGAAGGGCAAGGGGTGGAAGATTGCCAGAAATGGCGGAAAGATATAAAATAGGGCCTTTTTAAGTTAACTCTTATTTTTTTAAGTTTCTCTAATCACCAGTGGCTATGTGTTTGGCTTGCTCCTCAAAAGCAGATCCAAGCTGGTAAGCAAAGTAAAAGCCCTAGAGAAAGGTTTGTTGTGAGAGAAGGGAGCAGCTGTTCCTCCCGAGGTCCCCAGCAGACAGGGAGTCTCTCCCTTACTTCAGTGTTCCTAGATGGTATTGCTCACAGTGCCTTTTGTGCTCTGTTTACTATGCCAATTCTGTAGGTCAGTTTGACCAGCTATCATATTTTTAAAACAACACTTAATGGCTGAGATATTTCTTGTTATTCATGTCCTGTCCAAGGTTGAAAGTTTCTTTAACATTTCATGGTTTTACTTCCAGTTTGTTTACTGCTGCAAATCAGCTCTCCTGGCAAGAAACTTGACTCCTGTGGGTGATATTATCTTGGAGGAATGTAGGGCTAGGCTAGAGGGTAGCTTTTCTGAGAATTGATGATCTGACCACACATAATAAACAAAGCCAGATAATAAGCAGTCATACAACATGAAAAAACAAAGAGCAATAATTTAGATATACAACCTTAAAAAAGAAACAGGAAAAGATGCAAAATATGTTTTTAAATAATTATTTCCTATATTCATATTGTTGTCTTCCTTTTATTTTAGCCTTGAACAGATGGTCCCCCAATTTCCAACTATGATCTCATTTTTAACATGAAAACATTTTCACAGAGCCTCACATAATAGTAGTTGTACTTTTAGTAGAAGCTGACTGAGAAAATATACAAGGATAAAACACATTTCCATGAATTTGGTAATGCTGTCATACTTTATTGAATAAAAAAACATGTATATTCATTTGAACACAGGATGTACCTATTGATGCAAACCACCTTATTCAGGGTATAAGATAAGCATGCCTAATGGCATTATACTAATTTAAGAGTGCTGCAGAGGTCCCCAAACCATAGGTTGCTATCGAAACCTCACCTTTCATCTTGTACCTGTCAATCTGAGGAGCTGTCCCATTTAATGATATTTTTATTGCTCTCCTGCCTAAACAGACAGTGCATATTCGTTTTAGTTGGCTCAAACAGGGGATATCCTTTAATGAGCAGAGCCCAGTCTTTCTAAAGTCAGATGATTAGAGTTGGAAGCTTTAAAAAAATATATATAATTCCTAAGAAACTCAACATCTCTGAGACTGTTCAGAATCTTAGCACCCTCCTTCCTAGAACAGAACTGGAAGAAACACCCACTATAAACTTCCCTTTCACTTGCTTATCTATGCCTCTGTGTAGGTTTCCACACTCCTACTGACATGATCATCCTCATGAATAGGGCTCAGGGGCTCTTAGGATGAACACTTTTCAGGTCATCAGCTGTTTGAGTACTCTTTGCAAAATCCCAGACAGGTGCTACTGGGGCTTGCTCGTCCATTTCCCATGTCAGTTTGCCACCACTGAAGATGAAACTGTTTCTCTTTCTCCAGAACAGTAATTCTAGACAGTTTTTCCATACTGTAATTTAAAAACCACAACTCTCCAGCTCCTGATGTCGTTGAATGCATAACCATCTGGTATATGAGTCCTATTCTTACCCTGCTCATGCTTCAGACTGCAAGGTCCTCACTAGCCTCAGAGCTACTCAGGACCAAGCGTGGATCTGCAACATTCATTTTGTCTGCTCAGTGCCTACCAGTACCTGATGTACAGACGACACTCAGCCTTGAACAACTGACAGGCTAAGTGAATTCAGTAAATTTGTGACAACTCATCCAATAAGGGAACACTGAATGACCCGATTACTTTTGAAAGCAGTCATTGAAAAGTTTCTAACTCAGCTCATCACTGAGTAAATCTAGTCTACCATGGCAGACTCCACAAATATCTGTGCACTCTAAGGGCTTTTAGAAAATTTTGAGTTCCCAGGCCTTATTGGGGTTATTTTCAGGGTACAGATTACACTGTCACTCAGAAGTATCCCCCATTTCTGGCCATGGAAAGAACTAAGGGGAATTGAGGCTTAGGTTGGTGGAGGAAGAGTTAATAACAAGAGCCATAGAGACTGACTACCTGGATTCAAATGCTGACCCCTCTCCCTTGTTAGCTCTGTGACCCTGAGCAAGTTACTCTCTCTGTATAGATGAGACAGATATTAGCTGATGTGAGAATTTAATGAGTTTATGCCCTCAAACTCTTAGAGAATGGCATGTTGTAAACATCTAGTAAGTATTGACTCTCACGCATTCATCCTGTATAGTAGAAAGAACATAGATTTTAAGTTAGGCAAGCCAGGCTTTTAATTCAGGCCTTGATCCTTTTTCTTTAATTTCATGAAACTTGTTTGATCTTGTGTAGAAAGTGGATAATAACATAGCAGTGGTACAAAATACTATTTAAACTATCTCAGAGAATAGGCTTCTGATTTCTAGGACTCTTAAGTTTAGGGAAACACCTTTATGGGGATGAAGAAGGAAGCCCTGGCAGAGAATAAATTGCTGTGAATATCAAAATAAGAATTTTGAGGATCTTGGAGCAGGAGATGAAAGCATGAACTCTACAAAGAAGTTTGTCAAAGTAGCCAAGAGTCTAGAGCTCTACTGAGGCTATTCGTAGTGTGTGTGTGTGTGTGGGGGGGGCGGTGGTACTTGGGATTGAACCCAGGGATGATCTACCCATGAGCCATACCCTATCCCTATTTTATTGTGAAACAGGGTATTGTTAATGGCTTAGGGTCTTGCTAAGTTGCTGAAGTTGGCCTCAAACTAGTGATCCTCCTTTTCAGTCTCCCAACTACTGG